>BGPT01001287.1:161466-173917 GCA_003297045.1 Symbiodinium sp. clade C Y103
TCAGTTAGTCAGTGAGTCAGTTAGTCAGTTAGTTTGTTAGTCAATTAGTTAGTTAGTTAGTTAGTTAGTTAGTTAGTTAGTTAGTTAGTTAGTTAGTTAGTCAGTTAGTTAGTTATAGTTAGTTAGTTAGTTATAGTTAGTTAGTTAGTTAGTGAGTTAGTTAATTAGTGAGTTACTCAGTTAGTCGGTTAGTCAGTTAGTCAGTTAGTTACCTAGTTAGTTAACTAGTTAGTGAGTTAGTCAGTTAGTCAGTTAGTCAGTTAGTTTGTTAGTCAATTAGTTAGTTAGTTAGTTAGTTAGTTAGTTAGTTAGTTAGTGAGTTAGTTAATTAGTGAGTTACTCAGTTAGTCGGTTAGTCAGTTAGTCAGTTAGTCAGTTAGTTACCTAGTTAGTTAACTAGTTAGTGAGTTAGTCAGTTAGTCAGTTAGTCAGTTAGTCAATTAGTCAGTTAGTTAGTTAGTCAGTTAGTTAGTTAGCTAGTTAGTTAGTTAGTTCGTTCGTTAGTTAGTTAGTTAGTTAGTCAGTTAGTTTGTTAGTTAGTTAGTCAGTCAGTCAGTTCGTCAGTTAGTCAGTTAGTTAGGCAGGCAGATAGATAGACAGATAGATAGGCCGACGCTCCAANGTTCGCTCTGCCATCCATCATTCACAGCAACTCACCTTTCCTATAGTTTGCTATTCCTGAAACTTCCGCCACCGCCTTGTGCGGTACTACTGGTATCAAGCATATTTGCAGTACCTGGTGGTTCCCACAAAAGAAACACCATAAGTTAGCCATAAGATCAACCATCATTGCTGGTGCTGTCCGCCATCACAAATCAGAACAGGCCACCTGGGACACGACCACTCATAATGTCTACATGAATATAATTTGTGTCTAGCCCATGGTCTGTAACAGTTCTCACAAACTAGAGCACGATTTTTCCACGGAGGAAAACACCAAAGAGCACGATCTAGAGCACGATTTTTGCACGGAGGAAAACACCAAAGAGCACGATCTAGAGCACGACTTTTGCACGGAGAGGAACACCAAAACGCACGATTTAGAGCACGATTTTTGCACGGAGGGGAGCGCCAACTAGCACGATCTAGAGCACGATTTTTGCACGGAGGAAAGCACCAAAGAGCACGATCTAAAGCACGATTTTTGCACGGAGGGGAACACCAAAACAGCACGATTAGAGCACGATTTTTGCACGGAGGGAAGAACCAACGGNTTAGAGCACGATTTTTGCACGGAGGGGAGCGCCAACTAGCACGATCTAGAGCACGATTTTTGCACGGAGGAAAACACCAAAGAGCACGATCTAAAGCACCATTTTTGCACGGAGGGGAACACCAAAATAGCACGATTTAGAGCACGATTTTTGCACGAAAGAAAATGGGAAAAATGCATGAACTTCCTTGTGCTCCTTTTGAAGAGGTTTTCATAGGAAATCCATTTTCCGACTGTTACAGGCCATGGGCTTGACCCAAAATATAATAATCATGACATGACTGTAAGGTATTATCATCACAATCTTATCCTTGATAAATGTTCTATGAAGACTAGTGTGGTAGTACCGACAATGATGATAATTATCATAAGAATGCACTGCATGGTAATATTATAGCTATCATAATCAATAAGTGATCCGCTAAGTGCTTATACACTAACAATATTGGAAACTATAATCATCAATAACGATCATCATGAATAAGTGACTAGCAAAGTGATCAGAAAAGATATTATATAGCTAAGTGATTGGCTAAGCGATTAGCTAAGCGATTAATAAGGATAATGATCACTAAATGCATTCATAATAAAAAACAACTTATATTATTGTAGCTAAGTGATTATTACCTAGTACCCTGGTCATAATTACCTACGTAGAAATCATTAAAAGTGACAATGGCTATCATGCTAGTAATCATCATATTGTTTCATGATCATGATGCTAATGACCATTGATAATGTGGTAAACCCACTAAAAAAAAAAAGAAACATCCCATGAACCAAGCACTTGGGCGTCATTGTGCATCATCCCAGTTATAGTTTTCCCCAATGATAAACCTAAATTGAGGGTGGTATGGTGATCATTAACAATCCCTGAATAATGACCGTGGTCATTACTATTACTTCATGATACTCATAGGATGATAATCATATTACTTCATCATACTAATCCCCAATAATCATTACTGATGCCATCTGATGCCATATTCCCTGAGTACTAATCACCACTGGCTCATCTCACCCATCAGATCTGTCAATTCGGATTCAAATCCAGGCCTGGAGATGTCATCGCCTCCCAATGATCCTCCGCTGTTTTTCCCACCGGGAGCCGCAGGGGATTCAACTGATGCGGAGTATATTTCTACACAGAATTGATAAGATATTGATAGGGGATTTGAGCCTCGAAAATGATTTGTACAATGGTTTCAACCAACCGAAATAGTTTAAACGCAACAACAAGAAACAAAATGCGAGTCCAACCAAGAAAAGCAGGGGTGCAACCAACCAAAATGGCAATTTGATCAACAAACACAATGGGAACCAACCAGCAACAAATTGGTTTCGAACCAACAATTTCATTCCATGGGATCTCAAGGGGATGAAATGAATGGATACTAAAGGGAATATGTAACTAACACTATGATGTGAGTCCGGACACGTGGTATTTAACCGGCTAAAATTTGGCTGATTCAACCAACAAAATTAGGGATTTCGCCAATGAATCATGTCCAAAAATGGAGAATTTAGCCCTAACCTATGGCCATGAAAAATGAGGAGTCTTCGGTTTTCCGCCATGAGATAGATCAGGGTACCCTGCCACAAACCAAAACGGTATCCGATGGTGCATCTATCCTACAAAATGATACAACATGAATTAAATTGCCCAATAAGTAGGACAGTTGTAGCACTTTCAGTTTAATGCAAGTGTTACATGATACAGTTCAATGGAACTGCAATTTGCTCAATTTTTGTTGGGTGCAACATTGACTCATTCGGATATCGTGATTCTCAAGAACTGGATGCAAAAGCTACTCAGAATGATATCCCAATGATATGAAAATCTGTGGATTTGAAAGCATTCATTTTTGACCCATAGCCATGGAGATCCAAGTGTAGAAGAACGGAGAATAACAGTCGTTCAGTTAAAGTCTTTGATTCCGGAAGTATGTAGTCAAGAAAATCCATCTGAACATTGCCAAGCCCTTCAACACCATCTTGTTGAACAGATCATTTTAGTATTCAAAGTCCCTGGAATTAAACTCCTTGAAACTCGCTAATTACAGGGTTTGGTCAAATCATTGGATATCCCATCCAGCAAAATGCTCAATTAGGATCATGCCATTGAAATGGGATGGAAACAGCAAATTGAAATTGTCAAGCAAATATTGGTTGTTTCGGAATCTTTCTCCCCATCTTGGCTGCTAAAAAACTCAATGTTTTGATTATCAGGTTTGGGCATATCTGAAATCAAAAATCCATGTAAACTACCTAGACCTTGACCAAATCCCCCCATGAAATCCCGCGTTTCCCTTCTCCCCCCTCAGTGCTCCCCCCTCAGTCGTTCCTCCAGTCGCCAAAGCACGCCGGAGGATTCGCAGGAACCACAGCCGTGCCTGAGATCACGAGGATCATGGAGATGGTGATGCTGGGATGATGCCGCAAAATGGGCTGAGTTCAACTTCCTTAATGGATATTAAGCCGATATTAGCCCTATTATTGATGGAAATTTAATGGGATATATCACCAGCAATGATGGGAATATCATGAGATATAAGGGCTGACATGCATGCAATAGAAATATACATGTTGACACTATAACCAGATTTTTCATGGATGTAAAATGGCACATATAATCAGCAATCATGGGGAGATACTGGATATAATGGAATACATCACCAAAAAAATAGAAAGAACTAGGTTTCTTTGAGAATAGGGTTATCCCCAATTCCAGTGAATTGTCACCGTTTTCCCTAGAGTCAAATAGCCATACGTGGTATCCCCAATTTTCAAACAAACTTACTCTACATGTTACGTGCATACGTGATAGGGTCAAGTTACATGGGATTCCTATGGGTTGATTGATGTTGATGGTTTCTGGTCATCCATCCCAATGGGAATCAAAAATGGTACATAAATAGCTGTGGATTGATCACCATCTCGCAATGTGGGTACACCAACTTTCGACGGCACAATCCTAAAACGTACAATGCAAATACTTCAGACCCATGTTAAAGGAAACATAAGTTGCAAAGTACCACATTTGTTTCTAGCAAAATGAAAGTAATTGGTGGTTTCTCAACTGGACGCGCTGTGCTGGTCCTGTCTTTGGCCCTGGCTCCTGTTGCTGAATGAATTTGGGACAAACTCCACCGATCTTGTTGGCTATATGAACGTTCTATATGCTAGTATTGTTACAACACTGTTATATATATATATATACATATATATATATATATGTATACATACACAATACATAACATAATGTGGCTATCAATGTACATATCAGTGTCATTCCCATTTCCGATGGTTTAACTCCCACCGTTTCTTCATTTTTCATGGTGTTTCCTGAAAAAAGAACGTGCGGATCCCTGCCTCCTGGCTGTCAGCAGTTTGTGGCAGCAGCAGCTTGTAGAACAAAGGCACATCCTCACAGACTTCTGAGGTCATCCGCTAGGATTTCACGCGCGATTCTCAGTGGATTCTCTGTGCCGGGGATTGATTTTGAATTTCGAATGGCTGTAGGAATAAGCACGTCATTTGCTCCGGCCTGAAGCTGGAAACAGCTCCCACCCTTTGCGGGGTGCTACAAGAAAATTTCAAAACACGAGGCACAAGTTTTGAGGCAAAGCTTTGTGCACGGCCCAGCTTCTCCCTGCCCGTGGTCGTCCTGAAAGTCAGCTGCCGGTTTACCAAAGAGATACCTGCGCGTTAAACGCTTTGAAAAACAATGATTTAGACCTTCGCGACAACCATATGCGCACTTTGCCAGGGTTTGATACAGCATGTGCTGCGGCTGAATCAAGACTGGCCTTGGTGGTTTTTGGAGTCTGGATTCTGAGATCAAACATCCAGAACTCCAGAAACTTCTCACATCAGCACAAACTTTGTGTAACTGCTGTGGTGGCTATACTACTGGCATCTCTGGCATCTCTTGGCTGTGTTTTTAAGATGTTTTAACCTCCAAAATTTGAAAGATGCTCGAGTCCCGGTGAACCTGTGAAAGAATGTCTCAGCGAGGTAGTCCACTGAAACTAGCAACTCAGCATCCTACACACAGCCAGCGAAAAAGGATGCAGCCAGTCGCGGCAGCATCGGTGGATTGTCGTCCTGGCGGAATCAGAATGGGGGCTGTATCCAACTCTTGGCTGATCTTCTCAACCTCAATAGCTATAAACCTCCATAGAGATAGGGGATTTCCCATTGCCATGTTAAATTGCTGGAGGAGAACCTGAAAGTCAAACATGTATGCTTTCTTCATTAGTGGATTTTCCAATGGCAAAGAATGACCCATTCACCTACTAAACCAAGGGTTCGGGTAGTGAAGTGATGATAAATGCAACTTATAGGGCTACTGGGCCCCAAACATAGCTGCTGGAATTGGAATGATATCGGTATGGGTCAAGAATTACCAATGGAACTACCGCAGATTTTGGAACAGTTTTTGGTATACCACCCCATTTTCTGGGGGTCCCACCAGTTTTGACCCATGCTAATTTGCAGTCTGCAATCAGCTTTTCTGGTGATATGTTTGGTTCGGTTGAAACCGCATTCACACAAAAATGATGCGAAAAGAAACAAGCCGTTCCCCTATGCTGGGTTTGCTGCTCGGATGGCCTCTGGAGTATCTAGGCCATCTCGCACGTAGCATAGTAACCGAACCTGTGTGTTTTTTTTTTCTGGCTGAGCCAATGCATCCCGGCTTGATTCATTAGGGGGTCCTGGGTCCCCCCAAATGGTATGAAATGGTGACAATGCAATCAAGTGATACGCTGAGGGACTAACATTCAGCCGGGGTTGACATCATAGAATGTCAAGATGACGTCAGACCGGGACTATTTTGGCTGGATTCCCTATGGTCGGGGACTGTGTTAAACATGTTTGTTGAACAAGCAAAGTAAATTCTAATTTTTCGTGGAAAGTAAATTACTTAGACTATCTTAGACTCTATTTTGGGAAAGAAAACAGTTTGCCAAAGTACGTTTATATCATATCATTATTTCCTTTGTGTGTTGCCGTTGGTTTTTAACTGCTGGAGTTCGGAAGGGATAGGTTGAATTGTTAATGGAAGTTGGTGGGATCAAAAATCCAGCTTGGAGTCTATCGTCCAACCACATTTCTGAGTCAAAGGGTCATGGTTAAGAACCATTTTAGACTCTAACCCCAACAAACGCACTTCTTATCACAAACCTCAGCCGCAGGGTCTAGGCGTCACTTCGGATTGCAAGTTTCCCATTCCCATTCCGTTGAAATGCCATGAATTTATAGTTCTATGAGGATGGGCGAACACGTATATGATTTGTTGTATCAATCAGGATATGAACACCCCGCTGTACACCAGCTTTGCCGACTCATACACATACCATCCCGGGTTTCCACAGACTATTCATGAAGACGAGAACTCGCTGGAAACCGCCAAGATTTGTCAGCCCAGCCACGAGCTCTGGAAGTTCTCGAAAGGGCAAGCGTTTGTTGGCCTGCGACAAAGTTGCACAAGCACAGCCAAGACTTTCGCCCATTCACAAACAGTAGTTGAACGATGTTGGATGATCCCACTTCCGCGACGCACTTTAGCAGTGCCTCATCCTTTTCAAAGCTGGTGACATTCCAGAAATGTGCTATGGCCACCACGATCGAGAGCGCCTTCGTTGGGTCACAGGTTGCTGGAACATCTTCCAACCACCAATCAATCGGAGATTGCGTGGTTCCAAACCATGATCCAAGTGTTTCCAAAGAGTTCATTGTGTTTCCATTTTTTCCAAATCAAGTTCGACACAATCATAGTACTGTATGTGTATGCAGTATATAGACATACCTGCATTAAGACCTGGGAACCCATAGTTTGTGATTGGAACATATTATTGGAACATATTTCAATGTCTTATTGAAGTGCGAGCAACTCATATCCAACCTAAAGGTAAAGATCTTCATCATATTTTATCATATGGCTATGGGTCAAAATTGGGTACCCCAATACTTAGATGGTTAATACTTAATACTAAACAATACTAAACATAATACTAACATCTGTGGTCCCACAGGGCTTCAATTTGGACCCATCCCCAGGCGCCTCAAAGGCGCAGGCGCGCAGCAAAGGCTCGGCACAGGCAGTGCCCAACAGCAGAAGCTCCACGGCGCCGCCACACATGGCGGCGCTGAGAGTTGCGCCCAAGGATTGGGATGCCACGCCACCACCTGGAAAAGTCCATGGGAATTCATAATTCTATTATTCCATCATGATGGCATTCCGTATTACCATAATTACTTCCCATGGAATTCCTAATACTAATAAATAATCATATTCCATATTACCATCAATAATGGTGGGATACTCAATAATGATGGTATAATGAATGCTACGGGGATAAGGGAAATATGAATTGCATCATGTCCATTATGAATCTACTGGGATATGTCCCATAATATGATGTGGTAAACCCAATTTCATAAACCTCTATTGCAGACGGGTATAATAATGCTTCGTATGTGGTTACTGGGGATATTAATGGGAGAATCATATAACCGCCATATTTCATACTTTTATATCCCATATAATGTGGCTATGGGGGAATTGGGGGTGGTGGATTTGGATGGCTTTAGTGCATGATATGGTAAAATTATGGGATAATTAGATGAGACATATGAATGACATATCTAACAAACAATATGGATTCGCAAATGGGACAATGGTGGGACATGGAATATTTCGTGGGATAATGAATAATACTGGGGATTTGCTGGTATAAAACGGGATATACCACCTGGTAGACTAATAATTTGCTATGGAGAATCACCAGTCAAACAATAGGGATTTATATATCATTGAGTTAACTGACCCATTTTCCGTAGCCATTGTAAATCATATGGACCTGTGTTGTCCATGTTCAGTTGTAAGTGGGTTACGAACTTGAGTTGAAATTGAGCAGTGTTCAAACGCGGACAATAGAAATTGGTTGAGAAGGGGTTTGGCAGTTCATGTATTATGACAATCTCCAATGCATTGGGAAAGAAAAAAACACATGTAATCATCAATCAACAGAGGTTTTGAACACTGCTCGCCTGGAAAATTATACAGGATACATTTAAAAGAATATGATGGAATATAGAACAGAATAACATGGTATATCATTGTATATATGATTCATGCTTGGAAATGTCCTGGAAAAAATATATGGGGATATGTGTCCACCAGCTTATAGCAATGTTATCGGGGAAAATGATCAAGAATCAGTGACAAAATGCGATAAATGGTTCGGATGTATTTGGAAATAAGGAATTCAACTACTGTACAATTCACGGCTGATCGGGGATTAGACACCACCAAATTTATGGGTTTGTGTCTGAAAATGCTTGGGATGTATTTGGAAGTCTGGAAACAGTCAGGGGATGTCAACCATTCTGTGGAAAATTGAGGTGATTGATACATGGGAAACTAACTATATTTGCCGCATTGACTAAGCATATCCGGGATGTAGTGGAAAATAAGGGAGAGATACATGAACCAAGAATATAGGGGATTTGCAGCTGTCTGTGGGATTCATCCCCCGGAATGGCATGGCTTTAATGGGACTGATAAGAATCTGGTGGACTTTGGGGTATCCGATGTAAACAAAGCGGAGAACTGAAACTCCACCATGCACTCACCTGGAAAATTACACTTGGATGATCTTGGATGTGCATTTCAGTTTGGGAGTATGCGGAGTAAGTAGTTGATCACCCTAATATGCCAGAACTCGGGGTTGTTCCACCTCTTGATATCAGATGCCACGGGACCAAAATGGGAACAAAGGCTGGTGAATGCATCACCTGTGAAACTACATGGAAGATACCGTTGAGTTGAGAACTGAATGGGACCAACAACTCTTGAAATGTGGGGGGCGCTGGATTGTACTAAACTCGGGTTTCTAAGTTCTAAGTTGTTTCATTCTTTTTCCATGTTGTCTTTCTTTATAGCCAACCCGCAACCAATCACCTGAGCCCCACACTTTCTTGATAAGTCAACCGAAGTTGACCAGCCAAGAAGGGAAGCAAATATGTGATGTCATAGGCATCTCTTTCGACAGCTTTCTCCTGTTGGTGATTGTGGGCTCCCAAAATTATGGAGGATCTAGGAATTGTATGGAATTGTGAAAGATCGGTGCCCGTTTTGGACCCATGGAAGTTTCAATTGTTGGACTTATAATTTTGGGATATTTTCGGACTAACGGTGACTAACTTGACGAACACACTAAATTCTGTCGTTTCGTGCCTCCTCACTGAGGCTGTCACTTCCAGGATACCCCTCCTGTGCTTTTCTGTCGAAGTGGAAGATCTCCGCCGTGGCGCGCACCCTTCGCTGATCCAGGTCCCATGACCAGGTGCCGCCCAGCGGTTTCAAGCGATGTGCCCAGCAGCGAAAATTCCAGCTGCTAGAGGCATTGGCACCGGCTGCGAACTCGGCTGCGGAAAGGAGCAGCTGCCACGTCAGCAAATCACCTTGGATTTGGGGGTCAGGCAGTTTAAAAAGTCAACCAGCCACTCCTTCCAGCAGATTTCCCAAAAGGGTGGGTCAATTGATGGCAGAATCAACAAACACATCTTCAGCAAACAGTCATACATAATACCTAAATAATCATTGGATATATCCACACTATTCCTCACCATGACCATACCCCCATTACCCATGGCAAAATACGAAGAATATCGAGAGATCATCAACTCAACATGTCCAGGGCACTGGGAGACAGAGAGCCTCTGTAGTTCTGCTCCAGCTGTGCTATGAAGTCCTGTAGCTTCTGGAGCTTTGGAAGCAACTCGGACCACCAGAGCATGGCGTGCTGCAGGAGCCAATCGCTTGGCATTTCCTCACCTCGGACATTTTGGATGGAAGGTTTTTGTAATGTTGTTGTATGCTGTTGTGGTCCCGCAATCCTGCTGTGATGTTTGAACATGAACAAGCTCTATCTGTCTTATTTTCAACTTTGTGTTGGATTGCGAGCGACAGGGAGAGCCAAGGCTCCGTGTACCAAAACTGTGCACATCCGCATTTCAGGTGCTACAGTCTCCAATAACTAGCCAGTCAAATGATGTCGAAAAATCCTCCAAGATTGGTAATATGGCAAATCCGAAAGCATAAGCCCCCCTCCCCCCACAATTTTGCCAGAAATGGAAGGTATGAATCATCCCCAACTTCAGGCTTACTATCAGGTTTAACGGTTTACCTCCTTATT
Source organism: Symbiodinium sp. clade C Y103 (assembly GCA_003297045.1). Classification (NCBI taxonomy): domain Eukaryota; class Dinophyceae; order Suessiales; family Symbiodiniaceae; genus Cladocopium; species Cladocopium sp. clade C. The sequence continues at coordinate 171,886 of BGPT01001287.1, forward strand.
TACCACGCCCCTACTTGGATTCAGCACATAGCTTCGCTCTGAAAACAAGTCACAAAACCAGTAAACTAAGCTCAGCACTGGAGAGCAAACGCCGCGCTGCAGGCAAATGCCAGGACTGCCGTTCCATTTGATGCAGCGATCCCAAGACCAACGCTGCTGCTTTCTTCTCGCGGCCAGTGCTCAACTTGACCTCAGAACACGGATCTGTGTGGATCTTCCATTCCAATCGACCCTCCACAACAAACGAGGAAATGTTCAATCCCTTGTTGCAGTAATCACAAGTTCCCATCGCCAGGTTAGATCGCCGGGTCATCGGTAGCCAGAAAGAACGAATTGTCCCCTGTTCTTCGCTAAATGCAACCTGCAGCTTTGTTTTACTACGGGTACACTTCGCAAAATCATTTTGGGGATGATTTCTGCAGCAACAAAATCCAACCAACAGGCCCCACTTGGTCTAGAAATTTCCCAGCAACCAACAGGCCCCATCTCGCCATGCCATGACCTGAGCGCCGGACGAAGTCCTTGAGTTTCTCTTGTGGCAGGGCACCTGCCGATGGCAAAGTTTTCACCACCACCTCTGCAGCTTCCAACCTCAGGCGTGGCACGTGTCACCTGGACCACCGGGATTCACCGACCTCATGGCCATCGAAATGTGGGAAAAATTGATGACCTATTAGATCCTATCAGATTATTAGATGACTCGGCAGTGGATCTAGAGCTAGCCAGTTTTCAATCAAACCAAGTTCTTTGATTGATTCCTAGAACTAATCATCTTTTGCATTAACAGGTCACATGAATGGAAGAAAGAAAAATGCCATCCCCCGACAGGTCACATTTGCTCATCGGACAATTCTTTGGCGTTGATGGCATCCAGAAAGCGGCCTGGGAATACGGGTTTGCACAGAAATGGGGTATCGGTGTACCAGTATGCCCCATTAAAATGTTATGAAACAGTTTCAAAAAGATACCATTGAAGTCAGGGTAGCCTGTAGTCAGTAGTGGAAGGACATTTTAGCAACAAACAGGGTGGATCTTGGCCCCAATATATGGGGATGGAACAAAATTTGTTGGACCTAGTGTGGAGTTGCCAGCACACTGGAATATCTACAAAAAAAACAGAAAATTAGGCCCTGAGAACCACCAAGTATGACACACTGTCGACATAAAACCAACAATCACAACACATTGGCATATCTCCTCAGATCTTCCTGGCAACCCACTTGTAGCATCTTACAGTGGGGCAACCAACGCTTGCTGGGTCTCCTCCGAAACTGCTACTCTTGGAACTTCTGATGCAAGATTTTGGCAAATTTTAGCCGGCCGTAGACCAGTTTACCCTCAATTGCCCATTGACCCGTCACATTACTGAGGCCCATCCCAGAAAGTAACTGGATTATTATCTCTTGTATATATATATATATATACATTTATTGTCATCATCTATGTGTATATATATATATATATGTGGGTATATCCCATATTTCAAGTGGTATTGCAGCACGATTCCCTGGTCCCGCACGGTCGTTTTCTGGCGCTAAGCCATGGACTGAAGGCGCCCTCCACCCGCTGCAACAACTCGATCTCAAACCTGAAGCTGGCTGCACCTCAGAAACGCCAAAGCTTGCAAGTAGCACCATTGGCAGATCTATATATATATATATATATTAGGGGGGTTTTTAAGGGGACCGGCGTGAGGGGGGTCGGTTCTAGAAGGTTCTTAGTACCCAAAAAAGGTACTAAGAACTCTTAGTACCAAAAGGGGTTCTTAGAACCAGTTCTGAAAAAGGTTGTTTTTTTGGCTCGCTATTTTGTTTAGCTGTGTCAATAACGTGAGATTTTCTATTTTAGAGTGTGTGTAACAATGTAAAGTGTAGGGTGTGTGTGTGTGTTTTCTATCTTAAGGTGTGCTTCACAATGTAAAGTGTAGGGTATGTGTGTGTGTGTATTTCTGAACTGAAACACAGGAATTTAATGTTCAAAATGTGGCACTTGTTTCCTGCATCATTTTTTTCAAGGCAAAAATAGTTTTTGT
>BGPT01001288.1:10348-42443 GCA_003297045.1 Symbiodinium sp. clade C Y103
GTATAATACAATGGAACGGACCTCCCGGCTCCAGCTGGCATTGTATAATACAATGGAACGGACCTCCCGGCTCCAGCTGGCATTGTATAATACAATAGAGCGGACCTCCAGGCTCCAGCTGGCATTGTATAATACAATAGAACGGACCTCAGAGAAGCCGTTTGGCCCTAGAAAGTAAACGTGACCCCAGGGGCCCCATGACTCCAAGCGCCCGTAGTCTAGTGGCGCCGTGCGGGCGCTAAGTGTGAACATCCTGGATTCAAGCCTTTCTCTGGTCGCTATTGTTTCAGTGCTGCTATTGGTTTTGGTACTTGCTTTGGTATGAAAGGAGGTGATCATACAAAGAAAAGACGTAAAATAATAATTTCCTAAAACGCCGTTAATTAGATTAAGCCGTAGTTAATTAAGACAAAACGTGGTAAGAAGCTCGTGTTCAAAACCAAAACAAAGCTTAAGCTGGTTATCTATACCAATTATATCCGACTTATATATCCACATATTCACATATTGGTTGGTCATTCACTGGTTAAATCGCCGCCTTGGTTGGTTGAATATGGTCAAACAACATTCGAATCTTTTCATTCTGCAGCTGATGAAGCGGTCGCTTCGGGCTGTCTTGCAGTGATGGTTAACATCCCATTAAGATATACTAAAAGCCCATTAAAACTATTTCTGATACTTACAATCTTCGGAAAATCCCATATAAATCCCCACCACCACCAAATCCCCACCACCACCACCACCACCACCACCACCACCACCACCACCACCACATCATCATCATCATCATCATCATCATCATCATCATCATCATCATCCCATATCTCATGACAAAACATCCCTTTCAGAATTCACATAAAATCCCCATCCTTTTCGCCCCACGAACGGTCAAAATCGCCTCGGCAAAGGCGTCCCGCAGCAAGTTGTTCTCTTTCACCATCTCATCCAGTTGCGCCTGGTGGTCATCCCCTCCAAGGTGGCGACCCCCCAAAAAAAAGGACGCATGGTGATTTCATGGTGATTTTTGAGCAACGCAAAAACCATGGATTCAGAGAGAAATCCGGGGAAATCCGGAAAATCTCATGGTGATTTGATGATTTAACCAACACAAGAAATGGATTTATCGATATTTATCGTTAAACACAGTTGATTGATGTTGGCTATTTTGGTGCACATCACTAGATAAACAGTCTGTATGGTGACGAACTGTGACGAACTACATATAGTTGGATCGGTTTATAAAGCGACGCACATTACCATTCGGGGGGTTACCTTGAACGATCAACAAGTTATGTAAGGCTAAGGTCTGAACCTGGGTAGTATTCCTCGACGTCACTGGATATATGATATACTATGGCTAATATATGCTAGATGCACAGCAAGTGAACCTGGCTATAGTGCAATTTGAAAACAGGCTATGTACTAGGCTATGTACTGCTCCCCCTGGCAATCCAGGTCCATCCCATGGAATTTCATGGTGAATCTCATCGTTGTCGTTACCCATTTTGATCAAACCCATTTGCAGACAAAACCAATTCCATTATTCATGTGTTGAATTCCAATGTTTACTTATTAAATCCCATTAAATATACTAAAATGCAAGTGTCTGATGGTTCAATCCCATCTACGTCCCATTGTTCATGGCTATATCAATCTTACTAGAATCCCGTTGCTGATGCTAAAATTCCGTTGAAATCCCATCATTTGTCTGATGGTTTCACCGTTTCGCCTGCATGTTCCGCAGGGTCGTTTCGATCTCCTGCCGGAAAATCACACAGACCTGAGCCCAAGGGGCAAGGCAAATGAGGGGATGCAACATGATGCAACGACCATGAACGCTGGCCCCTTCTGAAAGACTTCACAAAAACGCCTAACCTTTGGAACACTTGGCACCGTCACTTATTAACGAAGTCTGGCGGCCATCGTCATCACGTGATCCCTGACATAAGGCATCTCTAGCAAACTCTAGCGTAGCATCAACGACGTATCAACATGTTTTTCTTGGGGTGTAGAATAGTTTTTGTTTTTTTTGGGCAAGGTTTTGGATTTGTTTTTCGGTTTCTGCTCTGGCACCGTTTGCCTTGTATTTGCAACAGTTTGGAACTTGAACCCGTCATTTTGCATAGTATTTGCTGCATTTTGGCATGCTCATCGTCCATTTTGCATGGCATTTGCTACATTTTTGCATGTTCGCCTTCCATTTTGACACTTGAGCCTCTCATTTTGCATGATATTTACTACATGTTGGTACTTCAAACGGTCATGTGGGTTTCTTCAGGGCTTCTTTCGGGTTTTATTTAAATAGGGTTTCTTTCGGGTTTCATTTAGGATTCCTGGTAGGTTTTACTTAGGGTACCTTTCGGGTTTCATTTAAGGTCTCTTTAGGGTTTGATTTGTGGTGTCATTTAGGCTGTCCTTAGGGTTTCATGCAGGGTATCTTTAGGGTTTCTTTAGGTTTTTCTTCAGGGTCTCTTTAGGGTTTCATTTAGGGTTTCTCTAGGGTCTCATTAGAGTTTCATTTAGGGTTTCTTTAGGGTTTCTTTTGGGTTCCCTTTAGGGTTTCATGTAGGGTCTCATATAGTTCTCCTTGATGGTTTCATTTCGGGTGTTCTTTGGGGTTTCATTAGGGTTTCATGTAGGTTTTCTTGTACGGTTTCTTCAGGATCTTTATTTTGGGTTTCCTTTAGGGTGTCATTTAGGGTTTCACATAAGGTTTCATTTAGGGTGCAATTTAGTGTTTCATGCAGGGTTAGATTTAGGGTTCATCTAGGGTTTCATTTATGGGTTCATTTAGGGTTTCATGCAGGGTTTCTTTAGGGTTTTGTTTTAGGGGTTCATTTAAGGTTTCATTTAGAGTTTCTCTAGGGTTTCATTTAGGATACAAACAAGGGAGAATGAAGCAAAAGAACAAGAAAAGCAAAGAGACAGTAAAGGTCTCACACGGCCCACACGCGGCTTGCTTTGCTGTAACTACAGGCGGAAGCGATGGTTCCTGCGGCAAAATTAACATTTCAGCACGAGCACACAGCGTGAATATGAAAGCTTAGTGAATCAATGTGATGGCAGCGCCTCATCATCGCTGATTTCGATCACGGTTATGGGGCAGCTTTCCCGTTGTTGGGCGTCAACATCATCAAGCTCGGAATCTGGTTCTGTCTCCGAGTCACTCACTTCTGTTTCTGAGCTGCTGAATTTTGTTGGGCTGTCCTGACAAGCGCATCAAGAAAGCAAAACATGCGAGACGCGGGCGACACTTGTGATGGAACCAGCACCGGTGCAGCATCACCGTTATCGATCACATTGCATTTTTCCTGAAACTAGCACATTTTCAAGCGACCACCAGCTTGGANTGATGGAACCAGCACCGGTGCAGCATCACCGTTATCGATCACATTGCATTTTTCCTGAAACTAGCACATTTTCAAGCGACCACCAGCTTGGAGACGAGCGTTGAGAATTTGGGCCTCTGCAAGCTTCGTTGCTGCCATCAACATTGCAAAGAAAAGGAACAAAAACAATCACAAGACAAGCGCACTTGGAATGGATGAGAAAAAGTTTTCATTCGCACATTGCCATCACAAGCGCAGGCGCATGGACACATAGTTGGGCGTGATCTATAAATTGACATGAGCGATGCTACTGCTAAGGCCAGCAAGGCGGGGCTGAAGACAAGCTTTTCATATGCAGGCGCTCGGGCCTTCAGCAACTATCACAAGGTCATAATGTCATTGATATTTTTCACCTGGCAAGAAGATAAATGGGCGAAGCGTTTATGTATATCAAATTTGTGGACATGATACCTTTGAATTGCCGCATTGCGTGGTGGAACAGGGGCCTGCAGATGATCTTATCGAAGAATCATGGCCACAGCTATTTCGCCGCAATTGCATATATTGGGGCTACCCCATCAATGGTTCTATATAAAGATGAAACACAGCACCTGACTTTCTGTCACTGCTATCGTGAATGAAGCCAAGGTGGAAGAACAAAGCAACAATCAATCTCCACTTTCAAAGAACATGCCTTCAGTTGGTTGAGAAAAAAAAGCTTCGCCCGACTTTACTTGCCAAGCTGTGAAGCCAACCCAGCAGCTTTTACGCACAGGCGCTGCATGCAGGTAAACGCACACACATGATTCGAAGGTGTGTCTTGGCACTCGGGCCTTCATCAACACACAGCCGTATCACTCAATTTGTATCCCGAGGAATNGTCTTGGCACTCGGGCCTTCATCAACACACAGCCGTATCACTCAATTTGTATCCCGAGGAATCAGTTGGTCGTTCAGCCTGAACAACATGACAAGGTCGTAAAACAATACGTCACGAGGTCGCATGGATGCAGCGCCTATCGCTGTCCGGCACTACACCCACAAAGAGTATAACTGGGCAGACCAATAGCCTTGCCAATCCTGATCAGCTTGGCAACGAAGATCAACATAGAAAGAGAAGGAGAAGATGCCCGCAAATACACACGATTCAGTAAACACAACGATATAGCCACGCCTCTTTCATTTTCATCATGGCAGCAACTACCGCATCACGGCAATGACGGCCGTATAGATCATTGCCTGATCAAAACAAGCATGTCGTGGGCGGCAGCCCGCAGAATGCAAACATCAAAGTACCCGCGCAAAGTACGGCAATTTTTGGAGGGAACTCCCAGTCCAATTGGCCCCGTTGGCCCCACAGAGGAGGAAGAAGAAGTATGTAGAGCAGCAAAAACGCATGACTGTAGAAAAAGGAAAAGTAGAAGTAGAAAGGCACAGAAGCAGAAAAGCAGAAAAGCAGAAAAGCAGAGCAGCAGGAAAAGCGAAAAGCGGAAAAGCAAAGAAGCAGAAACGCAGAGAAGCAGGAAAAGCGGAAAAGCAGAGAAGCAGGAAAGCAAGGAAAGCACAAAAAACAAAAAGCAGAGAAGCAGAAAAGCAGAGAAGCACAAAAGCAGAAAAGCACAAAAGCAAACAAGCGGAGAACCAGGAGACCCAAAAAAAAATCCAAAAAACAAAAACAAAAATAGATGACCCTCCTTTTTTTTGACTCACCCCATCCCATAAACATATGAAAAGAGGCTCCGGTTCTCACCCTGTTAGCTAATACATCATCACAAAGTCAGCAGTCGTTGAAGCATAGTCCGTTGCTCTGCGGTCTCCCGGGAGGGATGTGCGTCGGATGGATGCCCAACGTGAGCTGCACTGCCTCTGCCGCCGCCGAGCGGAACTGGGAGCCGTTGTCTGACCAAATGATCTTCGGCAGATCTGCGTCGTGGTAATGCTGCAGCAAGGTTTTCGCAGCTAGATCCTTCCTTAGGATGGGGAATACTGCGCAAATGCACAGTATAAGCCCGATGTACTCGCAATGCCCTTGTCCCAGAATGTTGGATCAAGAATGAAGTTTTACATACTATGCAGTATTGTTTAAGTCTATAAACTCTATATGTAGTCTACAAATAGTCTCTATGTGTGTCTATATTTTTTTTTTATATATACAGTTTGTATTCTCTCTCTCTATATATATATATATGTATATATATAATTATATATTTAGTGTATTATGTAGATATACAATACATATCAACACATATATAGTGTACATATATATATATATATGTATAATATAATATATACATAATATATATATATATATATTATGGCTGAATTCTATCACTAATCCGAAATAGCTGACACAAGGCCATTCCTCTCACCAAGCATCATTCTGGTGACGGTCACACTGAGGTCACTATAATCTATCCAGAAATTCATTGTTTGTACCCTCTGGTAATCAAACGTAGCTATTGAAAAATGGTGATTTATAGTGGATTTTTCAATTGAAAATTGTTGATTTCCCATAGCTATGTTAGTTTACCAGAGGGTGTAAATGACGATGGTAAAGTGCGCGGAGAAACTTGAGAATTCTTGCACAATGATAATAATCGATCGATCAATTTTAGCGTCTCAAAGGCAGCATACTTGAGTGCACCCTACCTAAAATATCATATTTCACCGACCCGAAACGACATCCTGAGCCACCGGCAGATGAGCCATTAGATGCTATCCCCCAGTGGTGATTTCCCTATGGTGAGCTGTTATTTTGAAAATATTGATGGACTTACTGGCTGTGAAAACTTGGGGGATAACCCCTTACTTCTCAAGCAATCACTGGAATGTAACATAAAATGACGTTTTTCAATATGTTTCAGTTTCTTGGATATTTTGGTGCATAGCGATGCCCCAAAAACAAGCTAGAAACGAATCATCCTGCTTCATCCCCACTCTCTTGATGCTGATTTGCGTTTCTATCGATTGAGTGATGATCCCTGAAGTTGAGAATTACTGGGGAATGATGACATATGACTAACTTTTTGATGTGAGCCGCTATGAAGTCTCCAAGTTTCAGGATGGAGTCTCGGAATCACTCAGTTTGGAACTTTGGAACCGTGCCATCCTAGTATTATCCAAGTGTTGTAATAAAAACAAAAAAAAACTACCTAAAGAAACAAACAAAAAAAAAGGGTGAATCACAGCTATGTCACCTGTGCTTTCACGTTTTTATCCCTTAAACGTTGCATCCCGGTAGGGCTCCCAGACCCGCTGGCGGACACGTTGTTCCATGGCCTCCTGTGCCTGGGAGGATGAATGAGCAGTGGCTGCGGGCGTATCAACCATTGGGAATTAACCATCATTCAACATAGGTGTTGAACAACTTCAAACATATGTATAGAGATAATGAATGATAATGATATATAATAGACATATATATATATATACATATGTATGATATGATATGTATTATGTATGTATATAGTTCAGGGGTTATACTACCCTTTACTACCCTTTGTACATTTGGAAATGATGCACATTAATTTCATGGTGGTTGACCTGTTCAGGGCAAGGCTGTTGACCTGTTCAGTTGACAACACATTTCACTAATCACTTGCGGAAGTGCAAAGCAAAAAATAATCACTTCCAAATCTCCTGTAAATGAAGGGTCCGATGGAAAACTAATCTATAAATGGAAGATTTTCCAATTGCCATGATTGCTTTCCAGAGGGCAACAATCTGTTGATTACCCCTATACTATACTGACCATTAGTGGTGTGCTCATTGTTTCGTTTCACAGAGGCCCCTGTCCCCACTTTTTCCAGAGAAGAAGACAAAGCCAATTGTAGGATGCTTTGACGAGCCAGAATGCGGAGATGAAATGAACTCCACGCAGTCATGTGGATCCAGAGGTACATCCAGAGGTATTTGTAGCCCGACTACATCATTGTTTCCGGAAGCGTCGATCATTGCTCTTGAGTGTTCTGGAGAACATGGCTCGAAAGGGAAGAGAACCAGATGAAGCACTATCGTCTCACCGCTAAACAGTCTATCTTCCGAAACCACCTCGTCCTCTTCAAGCAATCTCTGGTGTGTCTGGAAATGCCTAGTTTGCATGCCAAGATTCTACACACAGCAAGCTTTGACACACAGTGTCCACCAAAATCAACCAACATGCCCGGTATTTCCATCAATATTCGATGGCATCAGAATGCAGAAGTATTCAAAAGGAGCACCTGTTAAGCATGGAGAAACCTTAGATCATTGATGGCATTGTGCCCATCCACCAGCTTGCAATGCATGAGACGTCAAGGACGAAATTTTGGAATGTGGGGTGCTTCCTGAATTAGGGAAGCCATTGGCTTCCCTATCAAAAACGACTAAAACGACCACTAACTTGGATTATTTCAGGAACTCTCAATATACACCTTGCATGTGACGATATGTGACGATTGGCATATCTGTCCAGATTTCATGACATCAAAGGCAAGTGTCCTGGGTCCCTGCATAATCCGGTCCTAGTGTTGAGGTACTCAGGTGAGCCGTTTTGTGATAGAAGAGTTGTAAGGGACAAACACGACTATCCCCAGAAATTGCTGACAAGAATGAACATCCAACCAACCAGTAACATCTGACCTGTCGGACTGCATAAGGAGTGGCAATTGCAACATATTTTGGTCTATCAGATGGGTTTGGCTGAGCATGGTGGACCTATCGAAGGTCCTTTTAGTAGGGAGAAGAATGTTCTTCATTGGATTTTAGAGGTACCCCTGGTTTGGACAAACCTATTTCATGCTTTGGTGCTACGGACGAACAGAAACTTTTCACAGGCATCCGCTACTTGTAGCTTGATGTCGTGATACTGTATATACATAATGCAGTCTGTGTATGTCTGTGTAATACAGTAGTGTATACGGTACGTCTGGAAATTTGTGGTTCCACAACCTCCTAGTGTATGGGTACCCTACAGGAAGCAAACGTGGCAATTGTTCACATCCACCGTTGAGTTTGCTGATTCTGCCAGCTTAAAACCTCCTTCGATCATTGTCCTTCAATTACTATACCATTCTTGATACCATTATTGTTGGTTGAATTCCTCATTGATCACCATGACAACCGCTATTTGCAGGGATTCTCCCCATTTTGGTATTGATGAACCACAAATTTCCCACATTGGGGATAATCAGTCACTAATTAATCACCACTCATATCAATCCCATCTATCCCCATATTCGTTTCACATCCAGACCCACATATCATCTCCATTTTCCCAGACCCTCATCAGCTCTGCCCGAAGAAGTGTTTCCAACTCCTTAGAGACGTGGAATTCGTACAACCACAGGCATCGGCATAAAGATCAACCATCGGGGGTTCCTCAAGTCATGGGGGGATCCCGAGTCGTCACCATGGGGGATCCAATGCCTTGGATGCTTTGGAGTTACCCCCTTTGACTTCGGAAACCTGGATTCCTGGCTTGTAGTACCATTTTACAACCCTAAAATGAGCTAAATCTCCAGTATGCACCCATTAAATCCCATTGTAACATTTTATAACATTTTATAACCATCAATCACAATGGAATTCCGGATTTGATCGACATGGTAACATTTGATCAACAAGACGAGATAAAGGCACAAACATCTCCAAGGATGCCATGTTGCCCACACAGAGGGGGATGCTTCCTTATTTTTGCAACAAGAGGCCCAAGATAGCCAAGTTGGTCTATAACTACAAAAACTATAGGGTTTATGATGGATATAACATGACATAGCTATTGATGGATCCACATAAACGATAACAAGAATAACTGGGGCACGACACTTTGCAATGATAGCAGCACCGTGGAACAGGTAAAATGATCCACATCTGCTGCTTTCAGGTCTAAAACAAATCTTTCCAAGCCATCTCAAGACTTCGGGGGGAGCAGATCAACTGAGGTAGCAAAAAAAGAGCAGCACATTTGTCTGCGATTCTATTTAGCCACCGGTCAAGCGCAAACCATTTAATGTGGGTAAAACAATCATAAATCACCCATTTTGGAATGGTTTATACCTTAAAAACCTCCATTTAGAAACCACACGGATTCCCATGCAACGTCCATGATTGTAGGTGGTGAATCCCACGGATTTGTTTTTAATCATCTCCCAACATGTCATAACATATTCCATTTATTAATGGCTGTAAAAATAATATATCCTCACTTATTGATGATCATACTCTCATCGAGAGTTTGCTGGTTGAACATGGTTGAACCCGTCCATCATGACTACTGTGAATCCCACATTGTGAATCATGTCATTAACTAAAATTAACTATATCCCGATTTTCTGGTGGCTACATAAACCCCAGTCTGATATATACGCAGACATTATCAGTTGCCCTTTCAGGCAAACTGGAGGTATTGTACAATATAGAGCCATATTTGGAGAGCATATCCCCTTACATAGCCCTTAGACAGGCGCCAAGTGGTAGGTGCCTCCCGTGTACCTGGCCTTCTATGCTGCCAAGCATCTTGCTGAACCCGCTCCTCCACCATGTGTTTCATGGAGCGTTCCTGATCCTGCCGCTGGTTTCGGTCGGTTGCCACGCCAGTGTTGGCAACCCCAACCCATAGATCGAAGAGTTGGAAAGGTTGAAAATATCTGGAAATTGTATAACATCATTGATGGTAGATATCATCGATAGTTCCTGACACAAACATGTTCATTTTTTTCGGATCCTACTTTAAGTACCAAACGTTCTTTTGAATTCTTTTGAAACTATCAAACAGGGTCCATGAAGCAACAATGGCTCCGGGCCTGCCAAACTGTTCAAACTGTCCGGTCAGCACCTCTAGCTTGATAATATAGGCGTATTCATAAATGAACCAAACAAAATATGACCAGGGGACCCCACATTGTGGCTGTTTCGCGTTATCACTAAGGTATTAACATGTATTAACATTATTAACTATCCAAGTTTTCGGATAATTCTAACTATCGGCACAGTACAGATCATTTCAACCCAATTTTGCACACTAGCTCAAGATTAGAATCGGTCAATAAAAGAGACACCAGGAGCCGGTTGGAGGGATTCTGCAGATTCCCAGCATTTCTCAGCCTTGAGAGTACTAATCTAATCTACATATAAGTCTATAAGTATAATCATACTTCTCATCATTGTTACTAAGTAATAACAATGATAATGTCGTTCCGACATTTACCATGCTTTTCTCACAAACTATAATTTAATATCATAATCAGGAATCCGGCATTAGAAAATATTAGAATCACATATAACAATCCCAAAGCGCCAGTATTATATAGAACCAGTTGCCTGGGCCCAGTTACCTCTGAGACAAGCGAGAGCCCTTGGGAATTGAGCCTCCCGCAGGCCGGTGGACACCAGACTTTTCCACGCAACGCGCGAATGTCACATGGCTCCCTGGGCACACTCTGGAGCAACTTGCCACCTTTTCCACAGCAAAGATAATACACAGAGGTATAGATACGTACAGAGATAGATAGTAGATAATTAGATGGATGGATAGATGGAGGGATGGACCGCTGGATGGATGGATAGATGGATAGATAGATGGAGGGATGGATGGATAGATGGATGGATGGATCGATGGATAGATCGCTAGATCGCGATATATATATATATGTATACATAGTCATAGACTGTATAGACAATCATGTGTGGGCTTTCTTGGCCAGTGACTTCATGATACTTTGCCCAGAACCATTTGCCATCTCTTCATGGCCAACATTCAGCTCCACAGTATGCCTCCTCTTCGCTGTGTATTTTTCCGGCGGGAGCGCCTTGGAAATTCTAACGAAAGCTGGGCAGCTGGTTTCTGCCAGTCACGGACCGTAGCTGGAGCCAAACTAGATTCGATCTACAATGCGGGGCCCACTAGATAGCTAAGTTGGTTTATAATTCTAATAGCCATGGTTTACGATACTTTTAACTATAGCCAATGAGGTTTGTAAACCAACTTATAACATCTTATAACTGGGGGGCACCACATTGTATGTCTATCTCGGTGGATTTCAATCCTTGTCCACGGTCAAGTTTGTTTTTCTTCCAGCTCGGCATGTGTTGTCCAGCTTGGAAAAGTCATCTAAATCCGGGTGTACCACACGATGAACTGCGGATAGACCTGCAGGGCTGCGGGGGCGGTCTACCAACAGCCCATCAGATTGAGGAGTTCATCAGCTTTCTATGCTGGACAAGCTTGTAGGATTTGGGAGTTTGTCGAAGTTTGGGGAACTTCCGTACCCAAAGTTTCCGCTGGTTTCCTGATTGAACATGAACAATTTTTTGGATGACCAATTGGGGTCCTCCATTTCAAAAAATGCGCATCTATTTGTTCTATAGGAATGAAAGACACCCAGTTCTCCAGGTTTACCATTCAATACATCGCACTCAAGACTCAAGACACTATAAATATCCTACACAGAAGGACCAGGGCTTGTGCTCAAGAGGAAGCCTCCAAAGAATGGGTCATGATGTCATGTCAAATTTGAGTTTTTTGGACTCTGGAACTTCATGATCATTAGGTCATTTAGTTGTAAACCACGCCATTCTTGCCATGACCCATTCCCACACCACAAATCCCTGGCCCGCCCATCTGCGAGGTGCTGGCATTTTTTGGTTTGTGATTCATCCTTTTCACCGGATTCAACACCATACCGTATCATTACTTTCCCCAAGATTTCATACATCACAAAACCACATCAAAACCATTCAAGACCATCATTTCTGGCATTCGAAGCTTCATTTCTGGCATGAAATCAAATTGGTAGACGTGTGCATTTACCAGAGTAAAATCCGAAAAAAATTGTGTCCACTCATCTGCCCAGGGGGCCATTTTTCAGGTCCCATTCCATCATTCCCACAACGCGACTGACCTGGTAGTGATCATAGATCACCTGAGCCGAGACTGCTGTCGTCGAAGTTTCCAATAGCAATGGATTGGTTAATGGGAAAATTTACAGGAAACCATGGTTTTTACCATCAAATATAGAGGTTTCCTGTAAATTTTCCCTTAAACCAATCCAATGATGGATGATTTAGGGAAAAAAACATGAAACGACCTGGTTTAGGAAACCTGCTTTTGGGACTTAAGTCTTGATTTTGTCTATATTACATAGATATATGTCTGATATAGGAAACATGTATTTATTTACATTTACTATTTATTGATCGTTTTGCGTACTCACTTGCTGTTAGCTTCCTCAAATATTCCCATAGATCCAGTCTGCTGAGAGAAAGCATTTCAAAAGCAAGGGAGATCCAAGTTGCACCCCCAGCCACTGATCCTGTTTGGCCTCATCTTTTCATCCGCTCTTTCAGGGGAACTTTCAGGAACCTACACTGGAAGTATCTAACATACACCAGATCTATGTCGGGCCTATGGAAGGGAATATGCCCCCAGGAAATCGTCTTATGCCCTCAGTATCTCCATCTGACGGTACCTGAATCATCCGAAAAATCCGGCGTTGATCCTTTGTATGGAATGTGCTTCTTCAAGCCTTGGTTGAAGGGTCTGCATTTTGGATTCTCATGGTATTCTCCAAGTCAACTGCACATCCCCCCGCAATGTCCTGCTGTGGGACGGTCAGAGACAGCAGCACCAGCAGTTCTAAGAAGTCAATCAGAGTTGATGAGTGGGTCATTAGATGATTTTCACATACCCCCAAAAGTGCATTCCCTCTGGAAATCGACGATGAGTGGGGAAGATGTGAACCGTGTGTCATTCACTTCGGGCAAGGCACGTATTCACGATAGGTGCCACGCGCTTTCACTCGATCTCCCAGGACACAGTGGTACCTGCCATCTGATCCGGAGGCCATGGGGACGTATTTTTTGCAAACTACAGGGTTTTTGTTTATCTCAGAAGAATGCTAATGGTTGGAAGCCAACCACTTGTACTGTACTGATTTCCAAACCGCCATCCAAAAAATCGTTCATACCTGTTGGTCGGATCAAAAAAAAAACATGTTTACAACTATCCATACTTTGCATATGTTCATTTCTTACATTGTTGTTGTTGCGCATCCATTTTTCACGGATTTTCCTCCATGTTGCTCCCGTCGCTCAGCCACTTGTAGCCACATTTTTGGCCACCTGCTCCATCGACGACAGCGTGGCGCCAGTTTGGAATGGAAATTTTGAAACCTTGCACCAGTAGGAACACCTCGATTTTCCCTGGTGTTTTCTTTCAAAAGCATCATGGAAGTAGAATTGAAACAGCAATCAATTCAACGTCGTGGACTAGAGAGGACCGGAACATGGAATCTATATAGTATGATGATGTATGATGATATTAATATGCATAGATTGCATGGATACATGCCTTAGAAAATCTAAATGAATCTGGCTTCAATGACTACAACGGTGGATAAACTGAGTCACATAGCTAATGGATAGGTGAGTCATACCCTGAAAGCTAGCGGACATTCATACATCATAATTGATGCGTACATACTGTATATTACTATTGATAGTTGTATGAAAATGCTATAATCTATAATTATCAATACATATATAGTTGTGGAAAATTCCGATCACTTAGCTATACACTAGCTATCAATTTATAGCATAGCCAATGCATTGACACTAACTACTTGATACAATGTGGGGCCCCCACATAGCTACAGTAAGTTGCTTTATAACTTAAAGAACTATAGTTTATGAGGTTTATCAACCAACGAACATCACTGGGAGGCCCACATTGTAAAACAAACATGATAAACATGGTAATGTGGGTAAAACAATAATAAACCACCTATAATTGATGCTTTATACCAACTATTTATGGTGATTTGGGGGATGGTTTATGATTGTTTTACCCACATTAGTGGATAATCCCCCATTTATCGCTGATATTTCCCATGGAAATCCTCCATAGGTCATTTCCCGCCCCCATGGAGAGGCGCACGCGCCGCCGGTGCACGCGGCTTCCAGCTTGTCTCGTCCGGGATCTGTGGTCGGATCCTGGAGGCCGAACATGGGGACTGGTTACCCCCTGGTAAACCATAGGAAAACCATAGGAAAAGGGTGATTTAATGGGATTCTAATGGGATTAATGATGAGTTACCCTCTGGTAATTTAACATAGCTATTGAAAATAGCCCTAGAAATAGTTGATTTTCCCATGAAAAAAGGGGGATTTTCCATAGCTTTGTTTGTTTACTAGATGGTATTTAACATGGAAAACATTGGAAAACCACCATCTTCACGTTCGGTAAATCACCATCCAAATCATCGAACTAAATGGGCCATGGCTTCCATGGCGATGTTAAATAACCACAGGGCAATGTATGATGTTTATGATGTATATTTGTATACTGTATATTATTATATATCTGGGATAGATTTTGTGGATAATCAAATCAATGATATGATATTTCATATTGGGGATATTAGTGGGGATATACTACCATGCGCTCAACTAACAGTTGGACCTTGAGAGGAAACTAGTCTTCCGACCCTCACTTGGAAGGCTCATGCAAGGTCTATGTTAGCTTGAATCCATATCTAATTTGGAAACATTACAATCTCACATCTATGATTTGTTTGCAGTCCTAGTACATTGCATCAGAATCTACTCAAGATATGATTTTGTCCAAAGATGGATTTGGCCAAATGGCATAGCCTGTAGGTACAGTAGGAAACACCAAACATCCACAACAGTGAGTATGTGAGCAGTTTTTGGACCCTATACTGCGAGCCCGATTGCGTGGATTATATGGGCATGGGTCAAAACCTATCATTACCATATTTGTCGGGATCATCCACTGACCAGCTCTTCAGGGTATCATCCGGGTACCGGGGTTTTGACCCACAACCATATCATAACCGATCGTATAGCCAAACATTTTCAGGGATACTAGCCGGCGAAGTAGCGGACCATGGTCCATCGAAGTATATCTGGTTGGCGGTTTCAACCCGCAGAAAAAATGTGAGTCAATGAGGAAAATCATCGCAGATAGAGGAAAACACCAAATACTTCAAACAACCGACCAGTATTCATTAGTCATTAGTTCTACATCATCTTCCCATTTAGACGGTTACATCTTTACTTACTAACATGGTACCGATCCCCAATATCGAATTGAACAGCCCATGGGTGCCCTCGGTGCACGGTCCACGTTGGCGCAGTAGTAGACGCGCCCTAAGGTCACTCTGCAAAGAATCCTTGTCGCCGCCGCGGAACCAACAGTGCTGTGAGCGCACTAGCGACCTACCATTTCTGATGGGTTTAAACTCAAAAAAAAAACACACAACTATGGAAAAGCACATTTTTTTCTTCATAGGTAAATCATCAAACTAAATGGCAAATGTTCAATAGCTACGTTAGATTACTGGAGGGTAACCTCAACATATCGAAAGCCAATGGTTTTCCCATGACCTACAAAATGCTAAGTGTTCCATATCTATATGTCAAATTGCTGAAGGGCAACATGTGTTTTTTTTTATCCAGAGTTTAGATGAATCAATGTGTGCAGATATGGTGCGTGTGTGTGGACTGATACATCCAGTATGCTCCCTGATTCACTGCCAACAATGGAATGTGCAGGTACGTAAATTAGGTCAATATAAACATTGGAGCTGCATTCTTCTACATCACTTCATCCAGTTCCAAACGAAATGTAACCTCCGGTAATTTCATATAGCTATGGGACAAGTTGGAAAACAACCCATTTCATGGATTCTCCTATCCCCACGGGTGATTTACCAGAGGTTGGGTGCTTCATGGTGTTTCTAGAAGTTAATGGGACCCAACAGAAATTCCTCGTCTAAGAGAGGGAAACAAATAGTTTCAGGATGCTTCAGGTACTCCCAAATTGGAGATACACTAATTTAGAGTAGATACTGATACTGATACACATGCAAGTGGAAATGTCAAGGACTTACAAATTGTTTTATAAACCCTATTAACTATTAAGATCTTACACGTTGGTTCATAAACCCTATTAACTTATATTCACAAATATGAAGTATAGATCGTAACCCAACAGTTATACACTTATTGGACAAACCTGTTCACTAACTTTGCTAAAACCGGGGGCCGCACCTTACTGGTTGATCCAACAGGAAGCCATAGCATGTTTTTTGCCATGACGGGAAGATTCGCAAAAATATGGTGGTTTCCATAGTCATGGGGGTACCCCAATAGCTGGATAGTTTATGTGCTGGACAACCCCATCGAACCCATGATTTAGGGGTACCATCATTTTAGGAAACCCCCACATACATATATATATATACAATTGCCCAACAAAAAAACTGTTATATGATGTTATATGCGTTATTCTATCGTGTTGTTCATTGTGTTTTTTGATTGCTTTGGCACATGACTTCCTCAACTTTGGCCCAAGACTCATCGGATACCATCCTTTGTGGTCTCCTTTGACATACCTCGCATGAGCAAATGATGCTGGGATGTCAGGATGTCGACAAGACACCTTGCGGATCAAGAATGGATACCCAAAAATGGGATGGTTTGCTCTAAACATGGACCAACATCTGGTGTCCCAAATTTCCATGTTGGTAGCTTTGAATCCTAATTCCATGGTGGACAACCATGGAAAAATGGGCAGCGCAGGGCGCAGGGCATCTTTTCCGTTGCAGTCTCTGCTGCGTTACGTGGAACTTGTGTCGCTGATTGGATGGTCTGGGCGATTGGAGCCATGTGCGGGACAATCTTGTCATGGCCAATCTTGGATGCCCCGTAAGGAAAAAAAACATGTTTGCCGAATAGTAAATGTGTAGCACAAAAACAAAAGGATTATGCTAGACATTTACTATTCGGCAAACATATTTTTTTTCGTCGGATTACCTATTATTCAAAAAATCCTATTATGCAAGTCAACTCAAATGACTACTCATAATAGGTACACCTAAATGAGTAGTCATCCAAGGTTTAGTTCGGATTCTTGAGGAGAAATTCTGAGGTGAAATCTTGGATTCTGGCATGCCAGCATTGGTCACTCAGGGTCACTATTCCAGAGAGGTAGGATGGAACTGGCACAACTATATACATGGAGTAGCAGTCGGTTTACCTGCATTTGTTTCGTTTCTATTTTGGGATAGGTGAGTTTTTAAGCATATACGGTACGTGCACAGTTGGGGGTGATCTTTGTGGGTAAAACTGTAAAACCATGGGCTTCTGGCCCCGCTTCGGATATGGGCCCCCCCCAGCTACAACGCTGGCACCTTGGCACACCTTGATCTGCAGCTTTTGGGTCATAGCTTTACATTGTATTGGTATATATTGGTGTTGCATCATGCATGGTATTGTATGCTGATGTGACTCTATAGTATTGACTAGTTATGATAAGTAGTGACAGCCAGTTATTGTGATCTAGCCTAGTAGCTATTGCCACTCAAACCAACGCTAAGTACATATTTGTGATTAGTGACTTGGTTTGCATTGAAATGCACAGTCTGCGTCCAACCTCCATGCCCACTGAATGCTAGTAAAGCTAGAGTAAACCATCCCCAAATTCACCATAAATAGATGGTATAACGATTTTGTACAAACCATCACAATATGGGTGGTTTATGATTGCTCTGCTCACATGATAGGACCAACAAATCAACCATTCAGAAGCTCTTGAGCTTTCGCCCGGGCCGGGCCGGGCCTTGTCTCGTCTGCAAACGAGCTTTGTTCAGTCCGCTCGGGGGAACCAGGACCCGGCTATGGATCCGAAGGCTGCCATTTATCTGTATCTATATATATATATATATCTATATCTATCTATATATATATATATAAATGTGTACATATGTATATGTATATATAAATATGTATATGTACATATATATATATATATGTATATATGTATATACATATACATATATATATATATAATGTAGTTCACATCAAAATAGTTGCAGCTAGTCAATAAATATGCAAAGAGATGTTCATCCACCTTCCCGGTATACCTATTTCATCGTATTTCCGACATGGTCAAGAGATGTCAAGAGCGTCGCAGTCGGACCTGCTCATCGGCTCATTTGCTACATGAGACTCGATTCCTTTGGCGGAGATTTCGGACAAATGAGAGTCACCACTGTCAGGTGCGTGCTTTGGGGAAGAATCTGTGTATGACACAGTGTATGACATGTTGTAAACATATGAAAATTGACATACTTCGCAAGAATTCTATCTGGCAACCATGATATATAGTCTAGAAAAACATCATGTTGCAACAATATATACATACATATATATATATAGATAAACTATGTTCGATGCTGCGGTTCAACAGTGAAAACGCCTTGAAACCCAAGAAAAAACTGATTGTGGCTCCGACTCCTCCCCCTCTGACAAGCTGGTGTATGGACCCCGTTGTGATACATCCACCATCAGCATTCATTACAATAAAAGTAGTTGGCTAGCTATAGATGAACTTCGCCTGGGAAACCCACCTTGTACTGCAGATGCTCCATGTTTTTTTTGGTGTATACTCTACATATATGCATGTATATATAGATATCTATATATATATACATACTACATACAAATTTCAATATATGTAATACATATATGATATAGTACATACACGCATGTTTACATATATATAATTACATTTACATATATAATATACACACGTTTCGAACACTTGCAGTAAATATATGTAGACAAACATGGCTACCTTTAAATATACCGCATGTTGTCCAGTGGGAAAATGATCACCGCCACGGAAATGTCAAATCCATAAATGCAATGTTTTGTTGGTGAATCTCGAGAGATGTTGGATATTGTTTGATGTTACTTGATGTTGACAGGTTGACAGCACCATCTCTGCTGAAACCGGCGCCAAATCCAGTTCGCTTGACCGAAGAAAGGCGCCACTTTAAGTGGCTTTCTACGGTCCACCACCATGCATGAGATTACCAACAGCCACGAGCGGCAAGGGTCCCAACGAGAAACCCAATCTATGCGGTTCTTGAAGCGTGCTGTATACTGTCAAGCGCAAATGCATATACCCCTGGGTTGTTGATTGTTGGTGAGGTACCTGTAGATGCTAACTACAATACATTGGTCGTGTATTCCAGTATGCTGCTAGTGATATCTAGTGACAACCTGTGTAGCCACAGAACATGGGCCTGAGAACACTTGTTTAATATCCATTTCACACCGGTTACTTAGGGTTCATGGGTACACTGTGACGGTTCAAGTGAAAACCACTCCCTTTTTGCGGAACTGCCAAATTTCACAGCTGCGACTTCCTGTAAGACTGCAAGGAGAAGTTCTCTATATCTGCATCATCTAGCATCAGTAAGTGCGGGAAACTAGTTTTAGGGATAGCTGCGGGTAAAGATTCATATCCAAAGATTCTTGGTGATATTGGACATCCCAAATGATGGTGTTTTTCTTTAGGCTAGACGGCATATGCCTCATTTTCATGCGTACAAACTGCTGTGTCACTTTCAGTTTTGTAGCACAAATTTCATTGATTTGTTGTTAAATTCTCAATGAATCCATTTCAGGAGTTCTGTTCAATTGATAGATTCAAGGGAAAATCAACAGGATAACATGGTCTTCCCAGGAAATTTGAGGGTTTTCTGATTTTGTTCCTTAGACCAATCCCTTGATTTGTAGCTCAAATCGCATGGGGACCCAAAGGTGTTGCGTCAGCCCGACGCAGCATGCGGTGCAGCGCATGCCATTCCAGATCTTCAGAAGCAGCACTGTACCTCAGCGCGACCAGCTATATGGGAACCTGCTTTGACGACCAGTCACCTACAAGACTCCAAGACCACTAATTACTTCGATTCCGAACGTTACACTACACTACGCTACACTACGCTACACTACAACTACAACCACAACTACAACTACACTTACACTACACTATACTACACTATGCTACACTACAACTACAACCACAACTACAACTACACCTACACTACAACTACACTACAAACTACAAAAATACAATACACTAAATACACTGCACTACACCGCAACCAAATTACACTACACTAGACTGATTAGACTAGACTAGACTAGACTACAGCAGCTACAACTACACTTACGTACAACTACATGACAACCGCAACTACAACTACATGACAACTAAAACTACAACTACATGACAACTAAAACTACAACTACAGCTACACCTACAAACTACGACTACACTACAAACTACACACCACAACTACAACCTCAACTACAACTACAACTACAACTGCAACTACAACTACATTACAACTACACTGCGCTGCCTCCAACCACTTGTCGGTTTATCAGCGGGTTCACTCTGCCATCCGTGCGTCACAACAACCAAACGTCTCCGAATTCCTATAGGTTTCTTATCTTTGAAACTTCCGCCACCACCTTGTGCGATACTACTGGTATGTACAATGCGTTCATGTCTATGTGTATACATATGCCTGCATAAATACACATGCATTATCATGTCTTTATACTTTATACACGTCTTTCTGCTGGCATTTTAATGTCAGTGTAGGAGTAGACATAAAACGCTCCTCTTTGTTGTGCCAATGTTGAGCGGACGTCTCCAGGAGTCTCAGACAAAAGAATTTCTTTTAGGCCAACATGGGGATATGGGATGATTCTCTTTAAAAATCCCTTTATACTGACACTAATTGACCCGATACCCTCGTCATCAAACATGGCTAGCTGGCAAATCCCCGCGCAAAAAACGGACGTTTTCATGCGAAAATCATCGAACTCATTGGGTGTTCAGCCTCTGCGGCCCAACATGTTGGGAGGACTTCACGGCCATATTTGGACACCAAATATGCTGGAACTGTCCCATTATCCCGATGAACTATCCACTGAATATGGACATCATATGACCTTACACACTCCGGCTGATTCGTTGCTGGAACCACCATTGTTTTCCCAGGTTGGAAATGCCAGGGGATGTATATGATGTATATACAGTACATACATGCATACATACGCATGTTTGATGGTTACACATGGTTACACCGCCATGTTTTGACAAATCCCTGTGTCAAAAATCATCAGTCTTCAGCCGCCTGAATCCTGGGGAGCCCTGACTACTTCTTCATCATCTTGCAGCCTGAAAATCTGTAGGGAGAATATGCCCACATCTGGGTTTGTCCACCTTTTGTTTGGGTTCAAGACGGTTCAAGCATTTCAGAAGTATATAAGATTATGTAAGATGTTCCATGTCAATGTCTCGTGTTTTCCCTAGCTTCATATCTTGGGAAATACGCTGTGTGTTTCATGTTGTTTCTGGGGCCATCGTTGGCCCGTTCTGAATGCATCCATCCATATATCATTGATGTATCAATTACCCTCTGGTTATTTAACATAGCCATGGAAAACCATCATCTTTAAGTTCGGTAAATCACCATGTTTATCATCTCTAAATGGGCCATCTATACCATGGCGAACTGTTAAATCACTAGAGGGTATGTGGCAGATTCGACATTCTCACAAAAAGGGATGGTTACTGCTGAATATGACCGGGTGCAAAACACGACATCCTGGAAGTTCATGAAGAGCGCTACAGTCACGGAACACATGTCTGAAGCTGGCTGGTGGTTGGGTCCCTGGGTGGGGCCACCCATCCGAGAACATATATATATATATACACACTGTATATGTATATATATATATATATATATATGTATGTATAGTACAACATAAAATTGCGAAATCAGTCTCAGATGAGATGTAAAATACACCTGGTTTGAACGACCAAACAAACATAGTCAAATCACACATACCCTGAGAGCATACTCTACGTCATGAGATTCTGGAAGGATTATTTTCATTTTTGGTTTGGGTGACCGTCTGGGGGATATTCTTTATATTTTGATATATTTTGCAGGAATATTATATATGTTTGAAATTATTTTTGGGACTCTGAATGTTCGTTCTCATGTGCACCATGGATTGAAGACCATCCCCAAAGGACTGGGAAAACACTCCAAGATTTGGTAATGGCACGTATATCCTCAGGAGGTTTAAGAACAGGTAATGCTCTTCTGCAAGCAAAGGTTCATAGAGATATTGAGAATAGACAAGCCATGGAGTGAGTTACCTGGTTGGCCTGGTTAATACTTCCTCAAAACTGTATGTGTATTAATGTGTATGTATATATATATACATATATATATGTGTATATAATGACATACTGTAAAAAACACCCTTAATAACCACCTAGGTAACTTTAGAGTCCAAGTGAGTACGTGCTGGCAGCAAGAGTATATATCAGCACATATCCCAATAAAATGTTTGGTCATACACATATTGTATGCAATATACATCCAATATTAGTATGTACATATCTAATTATATATACGTATCGGTGAAATCCACGAGTTTTGGGCCCAGAATTCAAGGACTCTCGGATGGATTTACACTGCCACGGGGAGCCCCACATATCTGTGGGTCGACACACGTCCTGGTGTTTGCGGGCTGCTCTTGGATGGGGTATGGGTCTTATATGGTCTTATAACTGGAATCTGTACTCTGTATATATATATATACAATACATATATATATATATACACAATAATATATATATATATATATACAATATATATATATATATACATATATATATATACATATATATATATATATACACGCACATATATATACATATAACAATATATATAATCATATTTGTACAATGTCGGGTGCCCAAGCAGGCGAAGCATCCCCCTGGTATCAAAACCTGACCCGCAACTGAGTGCAGCCAGGAAAAAGAGAAAAAACAGGACAATATATGGGAGTTTCCATAATTAGGAGTACCCCAAAATGGTTGGTTTATAGTGGAAAATCCCATTAAACATGGATGATTTAGGGGTACCCCTATTTTAGGAAACCCCCATATGGCTTTGATGGCAGTTTTAAGTGTACAAACTATATGTTCAATTGCTATTCACCAAACATGAAAAATCAATCTGGAACATGGGTTTGTCTCCGACATTGGACCCCTAAATCCGCTGGTAAACTCAGCATGTTCTGTGTTCAGTGGCCATAAATAATCGGGATACTGTAAATCACCAATTTTTGAATACATCCGGATATCACATCCAATCACATCCTATTATACATATAATATACATCCCCCCAAAATGGTTGATTCTACATGTACAAATAATGTGTAGCACCCCGTCAAAAAAGAGTAATCTACCACGTTTTTAGAGGATTTCATCTGATTAATGGGAATATGCAAAAAACAACAGATAATCCCAGTTTAATAGTACTTCAATAGTTCAATATAATTCCAGATATACCCCAGGTTTTTTGGAAATTAAATTGCCAAAATCTCCCCATGTTTCCTTGCTGAAATCCCCCATGTTTTCACAAAAAGACGCGCCCAGTCCATCATCGCGGGGCCCCGCATGGTCAACAGGGTAGGACTGCTCCGTACGCCTGGGTCGGGGCGATTTCTCCTCCGCGCCCCCGAAGAAAAATGGTGCCACGATCAAAACCTATAGACTAACTTATTTAGATAACTATTTATATAGTCATTTCGTCATTTCTTTAGATTCGAAAACTATATATATATATATAGATAACTATTTATGGACCATAGATAGTTTCCCTCTGGTAATTGGTTACATAGCTATTGAAAGTGGCCCATAGAAATAGTTGATTCACCTATTCATAATGAGGTGATTTTCCAATATTTTCCATAGCTATGTTAGTTTGCCAGAGGGTAATCAAGATTTCGTGGGATTTAATACTATCAGAAATGGTGACTTCAGGGGATCTCAACCATCGAAAATGGTGATATAATGGGAACAATGGCAATATCATGGGAATGTATCCCAGTATGTTTATCACTATTATTGTTACATATTATTACCACTATAAATTGATTATATACATATGCATACATGTATACATCTGATGTACCGGGATATATACTGGGTATATCATATCTACATGTCTTGTATTGTCATCCATCCCATCCCCCTAGATGGGAAAACAATTTGAAACAGCCAATGTTTTGACTGTGGCACATATAATCTCTGAGGTTGCAAGACCATCAAAGCATTGGTTGACCCTAAAAAGGTAGTCTCAAATCCCTAGGAAATAAGATGCGGTTCCAGCGACAACCAATAAAACAATGGTCTTTGAAAGGTCAGAGTATGGGACGGAACCACAGAATGACTATAGAATTAGATCACTATAGAATTAGATCCAACGCAAAACCAAGGTTTTTTAGAGAGAATTCAATGTAAGTTATACCTTTGAACCCATGATGAGTTGTTTTGGGAGGGTACAGCTCCCATCGCAAACCAGCTAGAGCGATTAATTCTCCGTTTTCTCGGGGTACAAATTAATTAAGGAATAGTTTATCCAATTTATCTCACAAATATCTCACATATGTGTGCTTTGTTTATGAATTAAATCAAATGCGATAAACTGGGACATACATTCTTGGAGGCAAATAATTTAGAATCTAGGAAAAAAACAGAAACATGAAATTAGACAAATTTGCCCAAAATTGGGAATGTCGACCAATCATCGATAAAACAAGTGATGGTGATTGAGCCCACTGTTGTCATCCCATGTGACTGGAATGCAAATCCAATTGGCGCCCCTTGCCCATTGGAAGAACCAATCCCCCATGGTCAAACCCTGAAGGTTAAGCCGGTTAAGCAGTTACAGTAGGAACTGGTCAATGCCCAGAATGCACAAATGATGAATGGGATCCGATTGGTATACAATCAACAGATTGACATTCCACCAATAAACCAAAATAATCCAAAATATACCATCTGGTAAACTAACATAACTATGGAAAATCACAATGTTTAATGGGAAAATCCACTATAAATGGCAATTTTCCATAGTTATGTTAGTTTACCAGAGGGTAGTTCACGTATGTTCATGTCAACATCAGCAGTGATGCGGTGCCCTTAGATTAATGGCCCCGTGAGGCCAGTGGGCTGAGAGAAAGCTCTTGAACATTCATAAATTGAAAGTCTAGGTGGGTTTGTCTTAAAATGGAACAAAAGAACATCCAAAATGGTCATGTTGTGTCATTTTTATCCGAAAGATATGATGAACCCCTGGATTTCCTTTGGCATTCACCGCATTCACCATGACTCATCACCTAGCAATCCTGGATCCTAGCAACCGAGCCCCCAGACCATGGAGGACATGCGTCTCCTTCATCAACGGCATGGGTGGCATGCCACGTGCGCCAAGCAGCGGCCGCGGCTGAATCTCTGGCAGGACCTCTCCGATCTGCCGACTTTGAATCCGTGGACCGAACCTGCGGGAGAGCACTAGAGATGTACACAAGGATAATGCAAGAATAGGTATATATGACTGTTATATCTTTAATATATACTTGTTATGTATATATTTATAGTTATTTATACATATTTTATGACATCTGCATGTTGAGAAACTACTCATCTTCCTGCGGTTCTCCGGTACTAAACTGGGAACGCTTAGTCTTGTGGGGCAACATGTGAAACCAGCAGCCAGCGATGATTCAGGAGCGCACTTGTGGGAAACTCTATTTTCATGGCCCATGCAGTCACATAACTAATGATATATGACTAACCAATGAGTAGGTCATACATATATATATATATAATTATATATACAATATATATATATATACATATTTCCCCTCTGGTAATCAAACGTGGCTGGCTGGAAAAAAATGTTCCCAGGGAACAAAACCTCTATGGCTCGTTCGATGATTTTGCCAAGAGATCCTCCAAATCTGATGACACCCATGACACCAAACAAAGGACCCCGCCTTCTATTGAAATCTAAACAAACACCACTGCCCAAATATTTATGGCCTTCGGATTTAAGAGTTTCTTATAGGCATTTTAGAGCGGATCCCATATATATATATATATATTATGATATAGAAACAAGTATCAATATCACGTATCCAGTTCATATAATTGTGTATCAATATCAACAACATAGTATATGTATAATTTAATTACAATTAAATCACTTATATTTATTGATGATTGCGGATATCAAAAAAAAAACACTATAATCTATATATCTATACATATATGGCTATGGCTCAAAAAACGGGTATGGATATGTATAGATCGCATCGCGGTGATCCGGACGCATGGAACGAAGGAGTTACACAAATGGTCTCAAATTAATTCAATCTCTTCAAAAGGGTATGGATCGAGGGTATGGATCGGGGGGTATGGATCAGGGGTGGATCGCCTGTGGGTTCGGGGTACGGATCGGGACCTTACATCTTGAGCTGCAGCCAAAAGGATTTTTCCTAAAATGGGGGTACCCCCAAATCATCCATTTTAATATGATTTTCCATTACAAACCATCCATTTTTGGGTACCCCCATTTTAGGAAACCCCCATATGATTATATATGTATACACATTATACTACCATAGTTGCATTCACTATAATCAGCAATATGATTTACCCCGTGATGTTCATAGAACTCTTCATGGTACCTCTGCGTCACCGTAGGTCGTACTGAAGGAGCCTCCTCCTGCGCCCCGTGAGTCAAAGACGCCCGGAAAGGCATCAAGGGTCATGGACCAACCATTGCATTTTCCTGCGTGAGGTTTGGCAACTTACTTTACTGACATTCAATATGAATCCCTTCCCCAAGATTAATAAATAACCTCAGGTGGCAGCCCAAAATAAACAGATCCAGTACTAAACATGTACTAAACCAGGGTGTTGATTGGGGAGCATATATATATATATACCATTATATATCATGTAATATGGTGAAGGGATTGTAAGGTATTGCAAAAAAAACATGTGTATACATTGACTACATGAGTTTGATCCTGTCGCATTGTAGTAGCTAGGTCATCCTTGTGAAGACCGCGGCAGCTACCTGTTCCCCCACTCCTCCGTACCCCAGAAACTATTCAAAGTCCCAGAGACCTGCACGCAGCGGTGACAAAAAACCGAACTCCCACCGGTTCCGTTCTCTGAAATCGATTCCAATGGATGTCTTTCGCATCAAATTTCCCTGGGAAAAAAAATAAAAACTTCCACAGACCCAACTTAATTCCAGCCTACAATTTTCCTGAGGTGTTCGACGCTGCGCAAATGGGGAATCCACTTGATGGTGATTTCAAGCCAAACGGCCATAGCTCAAGTCATTGGAGCAGCCGTCAGTCAAAGCCAGTGGGGGGAAGCCAGTGGGGTCAGAATCCCAGGTAGGAACGCAAAACTACAGGGTAAAATGGTCCAAGCCCAAAATAAACATACTGGGTTTTGGGATTTACATGGATTTACCCAACAGCACAAACCTGAGGAAACGAATGACACCAAAAAAACAAATGGATTTCAACAACAAAGATGAATCTTTGTGCCAAGAAAAAGGTGGATCTGATTAGCAAGGATGCGACTAAACATGGGTCCAAGCTGCTTACTTCACTTGGGTCTTTCATGTTTAATCTAGAAGGTGCATTGCATACGACATAACAAATGGATTGAGTTTTGCATGGTTTCGAAATAGTTTTTAACTTTGTTTCACCAACTTTCCAGAAATCCCATACTTGCTCTACTGGTTGATATCCCAATGAAATCCTCCATAATCCTCCCCACCTGTGAGGACAGCGACGCAATGCCGGCGCCCGTGCTCGCCATGTTCTTCACCTTTTTTAGAGGGTGGGGGAGGCAGTTGGGGCTTGTTTAAGGATATGGTACCAAAACCCTCCGTTTGTACCCTTCAAAATGATGTTTTAGTTTTTTTAACCTCAGAATTTTAATAGTTTTACATTTGTTCGGGGTAGTTGGAGGGTGACATTATTCATTGGTTCACTTACCATTTTCTGTTGGTTAAATCTCCATGAAATCCCGCTAAAGTCCCATTATGACCATCCCAAAAATGTTTCCAGGAGGTTAGTTCGAGGATATCTATATATGATAAATACGTATTTCCAGGTTTCCCACTTGTCTATTCTGTCTATGAATTGCGGTTGCTACAAACCCTGAGAAGCTAATAGAATCCCCATGAAAGTCCCATCAAATCTCCATCAAAAAAAAAGAGGAAAAAAAAGTCCCATGAAACCATTAGAATCCACCAGAATCTGGGTCTCCCTGACCCACTGGGGCAAGGTACCAACCTGACGAAGCTGACCAGAACCAGGTCTTTTTTGGCACGAGGTGGAGGCCCCCGAAAATCATGGGAAACCATGGGAAAACCAAAAGAAAATTGTGATTTCACCAACAAATAGTGTGATTTAAGGCTGATTTATGACAGCTAAGTTGCCGCAAATAACTTGGCAAACGTTTGTGTTGATTTGGGGTATATTATATGACTATATATATACATGATTTAATGCATTTATATGGATTTATAAAACAACTTATGACTGGGGCGACCTAACCCTGTAAAAGTCAAAAGTCATCATCAATCAAAATCAAAGGTAACATCAAAATGATTAATGATGTTAATGATGCTTATGATGATTAAAATTGATTTGTTTGGGCCAATGAACCCATACGCTCAAATTCCCGGTAAACAAATCGTAGATGTCTATATATATATATATATATATGTGTGTAATATGTATACATACACCAATACAGCAGGATATACTAGTAATCAACTTGGGCAACAAGAAAAATCAAGGCATCAACCAAACACATCAAAATGTACCTGGAATGGTAGGACTTGGTGCAAAATGGTTGCCTGAACCCAGAAATCATGGACGAGTACAGGAATATATCATGCCATATCATATCATTCCAATAGGGCAAAATCAGCCCCAAACTGACTGAAGGCTACCAAATTGATGGTTCCCTATGTATAGAGCTAGATCCTTGTGAGGGCCGCCGCCGGATATTGCCAGGTTCTTGCGGGTTTTAAACCCATCATATGGCATGCGGGTCAGCCACAAAATGATTTACCCAAAACTATAGATAAATCAGATGGTCTAGTTCCCATTGAAACTGCCCCTAGCAATAGTTCGATGATCTTCCCAGCTATAAGCCTCCATGCTTGATGAGGATTTCAATTTCCCTGATATTCCCTGCGGCCCGCTATGGTTGAAATAGTTTCGGGCAGTACTGTTGCCAGGGGACGCCCAATCTCTGGCAAAAGTCGTCGCAGAAGTGACTGCAGTTGCGCCTCAGTTTCTTGGTGTTATGGCCTACACATACCCTCCGGTAAACGTTTACATAACTATGGAAAATCACAATTTTTAATGGGAAAATCCACTATCAATGGCCATTTTCAATAGCTATGTTAGTTTACCAGAGGGTACTCACTCAGTATGATTTTGGTCTTCCAAACGGTGGAGATATCCACGGTTGGGTGAACCATCACCGGCAGCTTCGAAGGATTTGATCTGGAAGTGTCTGCACAGAAATTATGGTTTTTCCAACGTCAGCTTAAGATGAAAATGTAATCACTGGTGAACCACATCCACTGGTTCTGCGCGCTTTGCTGACTCTAGACTCTAGACTTTGACGCGCGTCTCACTTAGTGCTTGGCCAATAAATCTATAGAACTTGGGTTTGTCATGGTTGGTTGTCCCAGTAAATCATGTTGAATCATGTTGAATCACTATAAACAGAGAGCTACAAAATGTAAAATGGTTAGTAGTAAAATTAGCCACGGACATCCACCAAGTGCGATGCAAGTCCAAGTGCCACTCCCAGATCACTGAGGACAAGTAGCCGCAGCATGTCATATCCACGGCTTGGCCTCGGTGTGAGGTGACTTCTGGAGGACCAGATTCCAGATTTGGAACAGGTCCAACAGCTATTTCGCATTGCATGGTTTCTTAATATTTAAATTGTACTTCACTGGATCAGATTTATCAGCCTGGGCTTCCAGATGGAATTAAAGTAAGCAGATTGAAACCCTGGAACTAGGCAGTCCCGAAACTCACAAGAAAGGGCAAAGGATAGAAAAAGAAGTCAAACTGCCATAGAAGAACTGTAAGAGGTATGGCTCAGAATTCTTGAATTCAAAACTGCAAGTTTCTACTGTACCCACCCACCCCCCTCCAAAAAAAAACAATATGGATTCACTCATTGGTAACCTGTGTCGGAGCCATAATTTATCTCACCCCTAGACGCTGTACGCCAATCCTGGCTGGTTCCAACCAACGATGGCACAACATGATTGGCCCATAAAACTTGGGACGTCTTTTTCAAGAAAACCATGGACAGTTCGTTTGAATTCCCTTGAGATGACTTCCAGAACTGGGTAGGAAGGTACAGCACGCACAGTCTGATGTATGGAATGGCTCAAACCAAGGTCTGCTTTGACGTCCCCACCCACCCTGTGAGCCACATTGTATTATCCTTGAAGCATACGGAAATAAAATCCAAGCTTTTCAAATTGTCTGGGTCCATATTTCATGGTTTGCCTGCGCCGCTCTCAATCAAAGCCTACGCAGCCTGCCTCGCCTATCCAAACGCCTGTTGGGTACATCCTTTCATGTGCAAAACAAAAAAACTCATTATAGAAACACTCAGAAAGACAGAAAAGTACAATCCTACTAAAATAGTGATAAGTTACTTTTCTACCTTTTGGGGGTTAGTATATGTTCACCATGTTTTTGAGATTTTTTGAGTGTGTCTATCTTTTTTGGGTTGCTATCACCACTCCATCAACTGATGATCATCCATGGAAGGCCCTGGGAGTCACGGACCACTGCTGCTTCATCTGCTCTAAGATGCTCGCCACCTGAGGCCCCAAAGGGGATTTCACCAAGATAAATCCTGGGAAGATCATGGGGAAAATGATGGAAAACCATGGAGCTGGGAAATTTATGGAAAATTCACCATCAAAAAAGTGGCATACTGGAATAGAGTGGGAATATCATGATGGAAAATCATGATCTCTATCCTCTGGTAAGTTGTTACATAGCTCATTGTATAGATGGGGGCCCCTTATGGCCCCTTTAGTTCAATGATTTACATACCACGCGTGGTGAATTTCAATAGCTATGTTGAACTACCACCAAAGGATATGTGATATGTGTCTAAGATTCTGAACACCCAAGATATCAAGATTCAGAATTTTGTTAAATTGCAAATGACTGAATATGAAATTGTGGGTCCATGGGTTGAATGTTTTTGTCCCTACATGATGATGCAAACATGATGGACTTGGGGATGGTACAGCAACACAGAGTCCGGGTATAAATATGTCAAACTAGTAGGGTTTACACACCAACAAGTGGAGGGCACCTCCTTTCCACAGTTTCCTATCTTTTCCATATGTGTTTTTAAATGTCCCATTGTAATCCCATCATGAGATTCCATTGCTGGTGGCTCAAATCCCATGACATCACCATAGTTTCATTCTAGCTCCAAGTTCCCCATTCTGAAAAAATCTACGCATACAATGAATCGATCGTACTCCGGGCCTGTGTCTTTCCATCCAGGGTTTTATCAACCTGTNTTCTAGCTCCAAGTTCCCCATTCTGAAAAAATCTACGCATACAATGAATCGATCGTACTCCGGGCCTGTGTCTTTCCATCCAGGGTTTTATCAACCTGTTAGGCTCCCTTTAGAATCCCAGTAAATCCCAGTAGAATCCCAGAATCCGGTCGCCCATACGTGGGTGGCATCGCACTCCGGGAGGGGGGGATCGTACTCCAGGGGATTCATCGGACTGCAGAGAACCTTCATCGCACTCCACAGGATCTAGCGCNCATACGTGGGTGGCATCGCACTCCGGGAGGGGGGGATCGTACTCCAGGGGATTCATCGGACTGCAGAGAACCTTCATCGCACTCCACAGGATCTAGCGCACATACGGACTCCACATCGTACTCCACAAAGGGACCGTACAGCAGCGAAGCATGCGCACA
>BGPT01001288.1:51402-121400 GCA_003297045.1 Symbiodinium sp. clade C Y103
TTCTCATCTCTGATCTTCTCACTTCTGACTTTTCTCACCTCTGCTTTTCAACTGTCCATATTGTCGGAAGTTTCACTTCTAAACTTCCTTCGATTAATGTTTGGTCACCCCAATGCCATAAACCTACCACTTTGGGATGGTTTTTACCACCCGTTTATGGTGATTTTGGGGTGGGTTATTGTGGGGGTACCACATTAGTTGCATCATGTTCTTCGCCGCAAAGAAGGCGTTTTCTTCGCACGGACGGACTCGGACTGGCTGAGCAGCCTTTGGGCTGATGCCTGGCATGGATCTCATCAGCGCTTTCACCAGGTGGATGACCGGAGTAGCTGCAATGGGATATGCAAACATTGAGATTCATACATTCATACAACTGTACCTCATTGTAACTATGATTCGTTACTGTTATAAAGACGGCCATATGATGCCATATGTATGTATGATTATGTATGTATGTAGAATTATACAATGATATATAAACATGTGCTGTGTGTGTGTGCAGAGGCCAATTGCTTTGATCTTCCATCCCTGGCTGATGAGATTATTTGGATGGCTCCTGACATTGCTGGGAGATATGGAAATTATTTAAAGCAGATAAAGCAGCAAAGAACATGCTGACCCGGTTCATATCCAAAGATGTCCTTTTTTTGCTGGTTAGGTTAGTTGAACAATAGAGGGGTTAAGCATGGTGAAGCCCCCTTTTTTGTCAATTGGTCAGTGATGATGAGTGGTGTGTACCAGACTGGCACCTGTGTTTTTTCCCACTGTAGGATATTGTTGAGCATATCGGGAGATCAAAATCCATTTGCCAACATTTTGGTTTTCACAAAGCTACCAGGATTTTGACTCATAGACATATCTTTGTAAACGGATCCGTCATATAACTGACCAAGTCCAGGTCCAGTTTATTCGTGACAGGCACCTTTTTGGGATCAGAGCGGCTTGTGTCAAGAGCTGGCCAAGCGTCGCGAATTTTTGCCACAGGTGGGACAGAAGTGGTGGACTTAACCATGTAAAAAAAAACAGATATATACGGGGTGTACCGCTGTTAGATTAGTGGGTTATTAGCCACTTGCATTTGCTCGCATGTACTTGCAAGCAATGGTGATTGTGAAACCGAAGTTTCTGGTCAGGTTGACATCAAGGGTCATTTGGGTTCTACCTGACCAATCCAAATCAAGATTTCCTTGCTCTGCGGCCAGTCCGTGCGGCTGTGCCCATCAATTCATAGCAACCATCAGGTTGTTCCCAAGCTTTGGACAGGTGTTGGGTGCTATGCCAACAGGACTGTCTACAAAGACTCCTTGGTTTAGCTGGATGGGAGGTCCTCATTTGAAGGAGACTTCCCAGCTGGGCATTTGGGACAGCGCAGCCAGGTTGCAATCCAGAGAAGGTTGGGGTTTGGGTCTCGTTTTTCGTGGGGGGTCGAATTCCAAGAAGGGGACTTAGTGTATAGTGAGTTATTTGCATCTATCTACCTCCCTACAGTACGTGTAAATACCTACAGTATATATGCCTGCATTCCTACATAGTTGCTTATTGGTACCTGCTACATACCCACCTACCATAAACAAAAAAAACAAGACACTTACATGTGCAATGTGTGTGTGTGTAAAAAGTAAAAAACACCCAATAGTCATGGATTGTTCATGAAAATTTCAGAAAGATCGCAGCCCAGGCATCTTTGCAGTTCGCGAATCCTCTGCACGCGCAGTTCATTTTGCACCTCTGTGGCTTCTCTGCCAAGCTGAAGCTATGCAGGCCGAATGCTTGGGATGGGCAGGGGTTCAAATAAAAATCCGGAAACCAATGGTATGTTAAAATGATGGCAAATGGATAGTCAGTGCATGATAAATTGATCTTAAACTAATGATGAAGTGATGTTGAAATGAGGATAGAATGACGGTAAATGTATGTTATAATGATCGTAAAATGATGGTAAATGTCATGGTAGATTTATGGTAAAGCTGGTGGTATTTTTGATGGTAACATTGATGGCAACACATGGTTTCAGCAACATTCTAGCTTCTAGCCTTGAACTGATTCGCTGCTCCATTGAGATCCAACAATCGCATGAGAATTTGGGCCAAGGGAACAGGGACATTTTCTCATCATCAAGAATAAGGATCTGACGGGCACCCATACAACCAAGGTAGCTGTGGAAATGCCTTGTTGTTGGTTTCAAACGTATATATACTGTAATTATATACATACATACAGTATGTGTTTCTTCCTTGGTTGCAGGGCAATCCAGCTTGACTACATCCAGTCCTATCATTGGGGCAGGTTTACACCATCACCCAGTTCTTCAATGCGATCAACACAGAATCCCAACATGATCTAGACGAACATGGCTTAAAACCACGCGCCCTTGAATTGAGTAAGTCATTCTGTCCAGAGGTGTGCCAAGTTTTTCGACCAGCCTTGTCCCGCTATCAGGTCCCTTTGTTGCAACGGAGTGTTGCGGAATTTCCGTTTGTGCAACGACGACTCCGTTGGGCCGCGTCCAACAGCGTCTTCAAACCCTTTGTGGAAAGCAGCAGTTCTGCTCCTCGGCCATGCGCAGTTGTACCTCCGGCGCGGATCCAGGGTGTGTACTGATGCTTGGGATTGCTTGGGCACATAAGGGACACAAGCTATGTCCGAGTATAGGCCAAAAATGTGTTACCCGATGCCCTCCAAAATGAAATGACGATTCACATACAATCAGCCTTCTTTTGGACACACCCACCCACATGCATGTGTGTGTTTTTCCATTCACGGGGGTCTTCAAGGCTCCTGGATGGCTGTTCTGAGATGGCTATTGGCTGGAATGCGTGTGGTTCGGGTGATGGTCATGCCGAAGGACCCTTGGCATGTTGACCTTGGAGGAAATATCAGGGGCTTCTTTCATTTTTGCTCTTTGGCTTGATGAGGTCCTTGACTGAAATCTGGTCATCAAACATGGCAATGGCAAATTTTGAAATCTCCATGTTTGATAGCAAAAAACATATATAATACCATGACAAATTGCATTCACTTGTGAATATTGAGTGGGAATTGTCCACTTCCGGATGTTCAGTTCTTGCAAGCCTAGGCTTCTTCCAGATTCAATTTTTTGTTGCCCAGCCCATGTCGCCAGGGTGCCTTGAGGCATCAGCTTTGCCTACACCTGAAGACGCTGGGCTGTTCCACTGCGAATTCATTAAGATATGTAAACCATCAAACATACAAGGGTTTGCTATTGGCTCGCCTTCAGTCCGTGACTGAACTCTTGAAGCGGCCAATGCAGAGAGAGAGAGAGAGACAAGGGCTTTAGCGCAAAGGCCAGACTATGAATGTTTTTTTTTAGTAATTATGAAATTGTTTTTTGCTAAACTTAGATGCGCCCGCACACTGAAACATGAGTATACAGTGACATATTTGTTGTCTACTATTAAACACATTTCTTATACATACATAAAGTTAGTGATATATCTAGATGGATGGTGTGAGCAGCAACACCTCCAGAGAATGGCACCACAAGTGCGTTCCCCGGTCTCATTTGATACGGGGCAGCTCAGGAGCTCACTTGGAATGCGCTGCGGTGCCGTTGGGGTCACACCCCGAGCCTTGGAGTCGAAGGAATGGGGTTGTTGGGAATTTGTTGGGAGAAACGAGGCATGTGTTTTTGTCTGGTGCGTGTGCGTGAGTATGTACTGTAATATAGTTATTTGTATATGACTGTACATGTATAGATATAATATGATATAATGATTGCACATGTACTGTACACTTGCATCAGATATGCAAATCAGTACATAGGCATGTGTATCAACATATATGAAAAGGTAGAAAAAATAGCTTCAGGCAGACATTTGAAAATCTTACATTTTAGCTATGGCCCACGTCGAACAGCACAAAAAATGTCCCTCAGGGTGTCGCTTGAGTGCATCGACTTGGCGGGCATTCCCGGAGAAGGCCGTTCCTTGATCAAGTCCCAGGCTGTTGATCACTGGGGGGTACCATTCTATAGCTGTGAAATTATCATAGGATGACCCAATGAATCTACAGTGGTTTCTGAATCAGGGGTTGACATTAATACTCATTAATGTCAACCCAGGACCGATGACCCCATACTACATCATATTACTGTATATGGCATATGGAGTGCATATGGACTTCAATGGATGGTTTTTTAATGGCCACTCCTAAAATCATCACCCGCTGACTAATCATTTCTGGTGGGCACCACTTCTCAATGAAATCACTAATCTTTCTGTTGGGATGGTGCTTCGTTCATCCACAGTTGACTATGCAACCAATGAGAACTTTTGATGTAAGGCCTCGGAGGCTTCACCCAATAGGGTGGCAGGTAGAAGGATAGACCTGTTACATGATCAGGCATTCAAAACCGAGCGGATCTTTTTCCGTTTGACACGCGGTAAACATTGATATGTGTTACTCCTCGGAGCCGTTCATTGATGTTCATTGTAGTTCTGTCCACAGGACTTCTCATTCTAGGGTTCGTTGTTTTCTTGAAGCTTGCCCTGAACCTTGCACCACTGGCTAGGTAGGGTATGCTAGCTATCTATATACATCAGCTGAGGGGCAGTGGGCCGCGCTGCCTTGTGGCAAGTCATTGACTATGTCACTGGGACAGCGGTTGCTTATCGTGGCGATGTGGAAGGATGGGCCAAAATTTGGGTACGCAGTTCTGTACCCAGCAGGTGCATTGTGGCAAATTGATGCTAGGTGTCTTGAATTGGGAAGAGCCTAACGGTTAACCCTTGAATCATTTGAAATTTCAAGTCCCCTGACTCGAAACAGTTTCAAGGCAAGTATAGCTGTCAACCCATGACGCAGCAAAGCAAACAGCTCACACGGCCGGAGCCACCATCAACAATATGATCAGAGAACATGAAAGGCCTCCCATAGTTTCTGCCTTCATGATTTTGACGAGACGTTTCTATAGGGTCTGCTTACCATTCATGTTCAGTCAAGAGTTTTATCCTTGCCAAAGCTGTCACGACACTGCGGGCGTGTTGATGCTGGAATTTCAATGTGTCTAACCCTTCATCCATCCGCAGTGTGTGCATTTGCCCCCACGTGTTTGGACAGAGTTTGGCACCTCAAGAAGTACCCTATACAGACATTATACAGATCGTATCTTTACCATTTGTCGGGTTGCATGGTCAACTTAAAGAAGTTTTTTATTGGGTTTGCCACGCGAAACCCTCGGTCGAAGTAGGCCCATGTTGTTGGCCAAGGTCCGTGGCTTTCCTCCTCCATGTCACCCGGTGCTGGGGAAGTTGACCCCCGAGATGTTTTGCACACGTCCGGAGCCCGGACAGCAACGGTTGAGTAAGTCCATGCCATGGGGGGACGGGTTTTAACATGGCAAAACCTGTAATGCCATTAGTTTGGGGGGATGAACCTCCGTTTTCCACCTGCATTGATCTTCACCAGGTACCAGGTTTTTGACCCATGGCCCATAGTCATATCCCCACAGTGACCACCATGGTTGCAACTGATGATGCGGAATTTGAAGATATGATTCAAAGCTTCCAACCAGAAACTGCTCCAAGATCTGCAGTCTTGGAGCTCTTCAATCCCTGGTAGTTCCAGGTTGGATCTTTCCAGAGGGGGGTGAACTTCACCTCTACCCTCCAGGCCTGGTTGCTGATCATGGGAACTGTTGAGCCATGGTCATACAGATCTCAGCCTACCACATGCCACACATGCCGCCCTTTTGTCACGCGGAAGGACTGGCCAGTTTTAGCATGACTCATCCAATTCCCAATGATTGACCAAGTTAGGGGGATAGATGGGCAACTTTCCGTCCTGCAATTTCAAGCCCAAGTAATTTCATGATATTTCATGCAATATGCAGCTACGCGAGTGACAGGTGCCCGTGTCCAATTCGACACAGGCCAGGAGAGTCGGGAAGCTAGAAGTAGTGATTTGATGCTTTCTGTCAGAGATCCTAGCGTTAACATGTATAAACCATCCAAGATTGGGGCCGCCCAATTTCTTGACCAGAGGGAGCTTTTTCTGAAGCAACATAATGCAACACATACATTTCTTTAGAAACACGCCGCTCTGAAGAACTATGATCATCACAGCCCTGTGGGCCCGGTGCGGTTGCCATTCCATACCCCCCAAAGAAAACGAACCATTGCATAGATGAAATGTCTTCTGCGTGAGCATCAGGATCCGTTGGGCCACTGTTCCTTTGGGTGCTTTCCGGCCAGATGGATCTCAACTATTTGCTTCAGCAGATTTTTTTGATTTGCTC
This sequence comes from Symbiodinium sp. clade C Y103, assembly GCA_003297045.1. Classification (NCBI taxonomy): domain Eukaryota; class Dinophyceae; order Suessiales; family Symbiodiniaceae; genus Cladocopium; species Cladocopium sp. clade C. Next base: position 57,659 of record BGPT01001288.1, read on the forward strand.
AGGCTATTAGACTTCTCTCTAGGGGCCAAAAAATTGAATTTCAACCTGTTTGGTCGAAGTCGGCTCCCTGATCCAAGAGCTCGCCAATGAAAGACCAACATAAGAGTGAGCTCACTAGCATTTTTGGACTGAAAAACAAGCGGTTGAAAGATTACACCAGCATCGAGCCTAAACAGTTTCCCAGCACGCCTCCACATTTTTGTCCGTGATTCTTGTTCTAGCATGTTTTTGCCATTTCCCAAACTTCTCGTGGGGGAGCATTTGAGGAATGCAGCAGCGCCCAGCGCTCTGGCAGACTCAGAGCAGGCGCCACAGCTTGAACTGGTCAGCTTGCCGGGGATCAGAAATCCCTCCACTTCAGCAAGCCTGTGCCAAATTTTATCCCTCATTTTGGTTTAATTGTCGCAAATGTCCATTGAGCAACCTTTGAAGAATGTCAAGATGTTCGAGAAATTCTGTGTTCTGGCCCATTCCGTCTCATATCCCGTGCCGCAGAAAGAAACTTCGCTGTTGGTTCATTTGGGACAAATATCCAGTCCGTGGAGATCAGAGCAAACGTGCTTCCCCAGCAGTGTTTAACAGGTCAGGAATTGCCACTTCAGCACAGGGAGGTCTTGACGTGCAGCTTGGTGCCAAATTTCTCCTGTCAACAGCCGGATTCAACACTGGCCAAGAGTAACTAAAAAAGGCAAAGGCCTTCAGAAAGCTGGGTTGGAGGAAACAAACACCTGACATTCCATTCCAATGCCATCGGCGCATGGCAGAGAATTCATTTTGGGGTTGGGACAGGGAACTCCCAAATCCATGTTCTTTCAAGTTGGCGAACTAGTATGTTTTTGTATTTTTGGTGTTTCAATAAACTATTATTTGGTGAATCTATCTCTTGTAACTATTTCCAAAGTTATCTCTGGAATGTGTTTCAATTGGGTCAGCCAGTCCCTGATGAGGCACAGCCTTTGCACCCACTGCTGCCATGTGCCGGTGCGGGGGCTCAGATACCAGTCGGGCTAGTTGCCTTCTGCCGGCAGCTTTACTGTACATAGATATGGAAAACAAGGGTTTTCTGAGCGCAATGATTCATGATGTATGTATAAATCGTATGAATGTTGCTCTTTTTGCCCAAAGCTATGCTGGCTTTACAGTCAGTAGATATTGTAATTCGACCCAGGAAGCCTTGGAAAGGGTCCGACCCAAGGTCCAGCAGCTCTCCTTCGGAGAGTCCTTTGGGGCAACCTGGCACCAACTACGGGGGTCATTTGGTGGTGGTTGAGCTTGGGTGGTTCTGCATTTCCAGGTCCACGTTGTCGTTCCAGATCTCCATGGATTTCCTGGGCGGGAGGAGGTTTTGAAATTTCACCAGGGCAGTGGAGCACGGGAAAACAGCCCCCAACAGCCCAGGCAGTTGTTGCCACTTTCGGGTGCATCCTGTGCCTCCACGCCACCAATGGGATGGCAGTGGTTTGGTCACCCTGAGAACTGGCTTGGTGCTCCTGAAGGTCATGAGCCAATAGACCAGGTGGCACGGTGGGGATGGGAGATTGGGGGATTGGGGGATGTGGATAGGTGGATCAGCTTGATGTAACCCCTTTCTTGTGTATGAAATACCAGCCTAAAAGCCATGGTTTGGTGTTGGATGTGTTCGTTTTGGTGGGGATTTTGGTATTGGGTGGGTTTGATTACAGTGGGAACACGCGGGATCAGCTTTCCATGCGATTGTTGTCTCATGATTCGTGTCCTTCGGTGCCATTTCTTGGGTCCTAGTGCCACAAGCTCAAGCAGAAGGCCCAGGTCCAGCCCAAAGAGGTGAAGAGCCATGGAGACACCCAATGACGCTAGCAATGCTTGGCTTGGTCTTGCAACCAGCCCCTTGGCTTCCAACATCTTCCAACCCTGCCGGGATGAGCCTGGAAATTGAATGACAAGCATTTGGATTTCCATCGCCCCTTGGACCTAGTTCCCATCTAGAATGTACCGATTATACATATATATATATATATATATATATATGTGCAGGGACCCCCACACCCCCCCCCCCCCCCCCCCCCCCCCCCCCCCCCCCCCCCCCCCCCCCGGGGCGCGCGCGCGGCGGGGCCGGACCCNTGATGTCCAGTTTATAGAGAAGATAGAGAGCATTCAGAGAGTTTACAGGGAGTATATGTTGATATATGTGTATATATATATATATATGTATGTATGTATATATATATATGTGTATATATATATATATATATATCTAAAAATATGTACATTCATATGCATGATATGTATATTTTATATATGAATAACTATATAGATGTAAGATATGTATATGAAGTAGCGTAGTATATATACATATATTTATCTGCAAGTGTATATATATATATATGCGTTTATGTTTATATATTTGTATCTAATATGTATACATTATATTTGAAAGTATATACATGAAGCTAGATATGTATCTATATAGAATTTGTATATATATATATGTATGATATGTATGTAAGTACATGTATGATATATATATATATATATGTCGTAGATATGTATATATATGATGTATTTAGGTATGATATATATATATATACATATCTACGTATGATATATGCTTATATGTTTTAATGTATGATGTATACATATATTTAAATATACTTAAATGTATGATGTATACATATGTATGTGTATGATACACACATATATATATATACATGTGTACATCTATACATATCATACATATACATATCTATATATATATATATGATGTAAATATACACCTCTCATTACCTCTATATAGAGGCATTTGCTATATATATATATATTTATATATAGAGATAGATATAGATATTATATACGTATTTGTAGGTGCACAAGCATAAAGGAGATAGGATCACATAGGTATGTGTNTGCGAGGTTCGGGGGGTGGGGGGGTCCGGGGACCGGGCTCATATATATATATATATGTGTATTATATAGATAGAAATATAGTCCCATGATTCACTGCCATAAGTGCTGCCATCAGGCCCAGGCATGGTGCCTCAGGTTGTATGTCAGAGTCGCTCTGGAAGGTGGCGGTCCACCTTCCAGAGACCACCTTGTCTCATCGCGCCTGTCCTTGGGGTGGTCATTTAGTGAGGTTCGATTCCAGGCTCGGGCAACGTGAACACGGGCACCCCCGTTATGGGGTCACTGTAGGAGACACAGAAAATGATAAACGTGGGTCAAGTGGTTGGAACACCTATGTAGTGGATTTTAAAGCCATTTTATAATATTTTAATATATTTTAAAATTTTATAGGTATTTTCGGACACCTTCGGATAGGTGTAAAGAATATATGGATACTGTAGAGAGAGAGAGAGAAAGAAAGAAAGAAAGAAAGAAAGAAAGAAAGAAAGAAAGAAAGAAAGAAAGAAAGAAAGAAAGAGAGAGAGAGAGAGAGAGAGAGAAAGACAACTATGTGACTCTTACTCTTACATGTTATTTACATGTGCCATGCAATTTCCGGTTCTCCCCCCTGATGCAGAGTTCTCTCTTCCAGGAATATCTTCATCGAAGCCGCTCCAGAAGATCCTTCTGGTGTCCTGGTTCGCCCAGAAGTTCGTGGTCGCTACACTGGCGCTTCCGTGGAGATCCCTGTGCGCTGCCAGCAGCTCTTTGCACCCGGAAATGCCTCGTTGGAGCCTTGTCCCCCACATTGCGGGGATGGTCATACTACCATCAGTGGAAAATCGCCAACATTAAATTCTAAATTTCATGATGGAATTGTCATAAATTCTCATAAATTGCCATGAATTAAGCATAATTAATCCATATACCATACATCCAAACCATGTTTAACCATGGCAGATATGAATATTGGAAAGACTGGTTGGTGTCCTGGTCTTGGTGCTTTGAGATCATTTTTTGTTGTGTTCATCCTGTACCTGGGTGGAAAGCACTGAACATGGGGGGGTTGGGCTGGAATTTGTGGCAAGGGATGGGGCTACAATGAGGTCTCACCAGGAAGGGATTCAGATAAGTGATGTTTTGACATTCCTATGACGGCACCCTTGCCATTGCTGTGGAGATATTCACACGATATTTTCATGACGTTTTTGCATTAGAGTCAATATAGAGCTTGCTCAGGAACGTCGCACTCGCATGTGGGTGGTGCGAATGACCAGAGTACTCTTTGGCCAGTGCAGCAATGACAAGGGTCATGGCAGCAACGGCCTTTTCTACGATTTGGACGTCGCCACAGCGCGACACCAGATACGAAGGAATTTCCCGGAGCAGGGTGATTGCAGCCGCTTGGAGCAAGCGTTTCCACTGGATGGTGTGCTCACCTAGGAGGGAGCTAAGGAGCTATGGGCATCCACAATCCCCATTAAATGGGAGCAGCTACTAAGAAGTGACTACATGATAGAAAGTTTGGGAGAATAGCAAGGGATATTGCAAGGGGTATGGTGGCCACATATGCAGGGGGGCTTGGTGGCCACACGGCCGCGCCAGATGTGCAGGGATGAACACATTGGCTCTTGGCATTTGCACCCTCGACCCATTCATTTGGCCCACTATGCCCTTGCAATTTAGATAGGATGACTACTGATGGACAGATTACAATCACAAACTCCTCACCCTCATGCAGTTTCGAAACGCGGTGGCTTCCTGCCCTGCCGCGTTTCAGGCTACGTCGGACAGGGAGCTCTGTGGATTTCCCGCCCGGAGGTTGGGAGGCCCAACCGCTTCCGCGTGATCTTTGTCTTCTGCACGCCCGATGAGAAGCGTTTCGCAGCATGGGCCACTCCCCTTTACTCCATGACGCCTGGATGCCTGAGGGGCTTGGACTTGGCGAATATAGCGGAATATGTTGGGATGGTGATCCCCAGACAAAATGTGGGTTCAAAAGAAATGACGGGGACCAAAAGCATCCCAAAACATCCCAACTCCATGTTGATCCAAAACCAATGATAGTTGGGAAAGTTCCATGCTGTTGGGGGCTGCCGGTTCCCTTTCGAAGATCCTTCCGCTTGGTCAGTGAATCTCAGGGTGACTGGCAGACAGGGATGACCATAAAACTGATTTGCCATTCTACTATCTCATAAAAATACATAAAATATCATAAAATAAAGATCGCATGTAATCATGTACAGTACATATATAGCTTTGTGCGTTGTGTGCATATAAGTGCATGTAATAGATCATGATAATATATATACATATGACTATATATGCGTGTGTGTGTGTGAAGAACGATGAGCCATGTAGTGAAAATGCCACTGGTTCCCTCCATACAGATCGACAAAGGAAAAACAAGACACACCGTCTCAGTCAAATGAAGATATGGTGATGTTGTTCTGAAACCTCCGGTCGCTCTTGCAGTCAAAGAATAATACCAACAACATAACAGCAATATAGTACTCTAGATTAACATACATGTATAACCATGTATATAATAGAAACTGTAGTTTCCTGAGAGGCCCAAGAAGCTAAATGATTCACGCAATCCTCCGCGAATTATTGATGCTCCTGACTTCTGGCAACGGCTTGTTTTCGACTCAGGATCGCTGATATGGTCCACAAGGCATGGCCGATGCCAGTGGCTGCACCCATGATATATGTGTGATGTATTCATGTTGATATGGCACCCATGAATATATTACTGTATGTATCTAGAGATGTTGTTCAAACATCACATAACATCACACATGTCCATATATATATACAATTATATACATATTATCTATTTATGCGTCATACATACATACAATTATAATCAATTATCTATTTACTGTATGCGTGTGTGTGTGTGTATGTTTGATTTATGCTACATTCATAGTATTTTGTATCTATCCTCTATATATATATAGGATAGATACAAAATACTATATATGCACCATTCTGTATGGCATGTATGGCCACTGTCAGCCACTCTGGCTTTCTCAGTCCGTGATGGCGCCAGGCCACAAGCCGCGTGCTGAACAGCCGCGCGTGGCAGGAGATGCGTCGCATGGATGCCAACCTCTACACGGTGCTCAGCATGCGCAGCTTCAATCGTGGACCACCCATGTTCCCCGAGGAGCTGTTCCATGCAACTAATGTGGGTAAAACAATGCCATAAACCAGCCATGATTGGGAATGGTAAATACAGCACCTATAAAAATTTTGAGTCATTGGGGACGGCTTATGGCTTTGTTTTACCAACATTATACAAGTTCAACTTAGTTTGCATATACTCTTCTAATCTCTTCTATGCATTTCTATACTATTACTGCGCATTACTGTGATATTGTATACTAGGCACATATGTACACGATATGGAAAATGTAGTTTTGAAATTGTGCATTTTTCTCTTCGTTTCTGAACTCAAATTCTAGCGACGTCACTGGTCGACCCCACCATGAATGATGGGTACATTACTATCTTACTGTCCTTCTTTGGAGTGCACGAATTGGAATGATTTGGCTATGAGTCAAAACCCCAGGGACCCTAGGTACCCTGAAATAGCTGGTTAATGGATGTATATTCCCCCAAAATCCCCAAAATATGGTAAGCATAGGGTTTGACCCATCCCCATTTACATAGATGGTCCAGATACATCCCACATTTGTACATTTGTTTCCGGAGATAAAAGTGATATGAAGCGATCTAAGCTTCTCACACTATAGTGACTTTGATAGACTATGATAATAGTCGCAACTTTTGTACGGGATATGGCCAACAAACATCGATAAAATGTGGATGCAGCCCTGGCCTTGAAGGCTGGAGATCAAGATTCTGAGACTTTTCAAGTCGCAGCCGGCAAGAACCTTGCACAACATTTGTGTCGGAGTGAGGGAATTGCTGGTTGGTAGATTTTATGTCTGTGAGTTGACTGTTCATGCTTATGAAGAGTGAAGAACAACCCCATCACAATGCAGTGACTCCAGAGATGGCTCAACTTCAGAGATAGCTCAAAATCACCAACATCACCAACTATACTATTGTCCAAGTGGTGTCAACCTCAGGTGTCTTGTTGATATGACTAAAGGATACTAGGACTTTAAGGATAAAAGTTCACTGGGAGATATGTAATTCTAGATTTATGTAATCAAACGTATATACATATATGTGGAGCCATATGCATCATTACATAATATATATATATATATATATGTGTTTTTGTTGCATATTCGAATCAGCAAAGGACAAGACAGGCATTGTCCACCAGTGCTTTACTTTTCTTGATTGATGTTTGTGTTTTCTTGACCATGTTGGACCATTGTGTGAATTAACCTCACACCTTGGGCCTAGCGGGCAATCGAAAATCCCCGAAACATTATATAAAAACGACAACATGCATTTCCCATTGCCATGTTAGATTACCAGAGGGTACAGCAAATCCCCACTTTGGTTGGTCAAGTCCTAATTACAAAATACCGTTTATATATGATGAGGAAACAAAATCAAGTTGTTTAGTCAAAATGGTGAAATCACTTGAACTCTTCATGCTTTATCTTGCTTAAATCCCCCATTATTCATCATTAGTCCATTACTCATGCATTTTGTCACGTTTTTTTCAATGAGTCCCCCATGTTCCTGCCATTTTTGCTGATGAGATCCCCCCCTTTTCGTGCCGTTTCTGAGGAGCCTGGGGTTCACCACCTGGTCTCGGTTTCCCATGTCAGACAAGGGCAGATTCTGCCTGGCGGACTACATGCGGCGCTTCATGCAGCGCTTGGGACTGTCGTGGCGGCCAGGTTGGTGTGCGGGAGGTATCCCAAGCATGTGGGAGTTTATATATGACCGTAAATTTGACGGTACATATACATATATATATATATACATACAGATACATGGCTTTATTCATATTATATATATATGATATATGTATATGTGTATGTCTCTGAGATGGCGACGGACAGAGAGATATGTGTGTATGCCAGCTTATTAAATTTATAAATCTGTTTGACATGGACCAAAGATGGGTCGGTGACATCAGCCACGAGACCGCCCAGGAAGTTAGGACAGAAGCTGATGACGTATGAAACTTTGGACGGTAGGACGCTGGTGAGCTATCAATGTGTGGTGCTTCGGGAGGACTGGGAGAATGTGAAGACATTTTTCTGGGACGCTTGGCGTGGAAGAATGAGTTCGAATGGTTGTGGGTAAGTAGATTGTATATATTTATAATTAACATTGTATTTATATACATACATTTGTGTATTATTTCTGCATATAATACGCGTATATATACATGTATATGTACATAAATAATAACACACACGCACATATATGTATAATTGTGTTTACTCCCCCCAAAACCTATGTTTTTGTGAAGTGTATACACAGCAGCATTGAGAATGTGTACACAAGTCTTGAAAGCAGAGGGCAGATGCATTCATGTTTAGTGAAGAACAGCAAAGTGTTGACATTAATAGAGTGCAAGTGTTGAGCTTGAAGCTGACGAAACATTGCGTCCTTTCAGAATGATATTAAGCCTTCCTTCAATCATTCCTACACAATATGCAGTTTATGATTCACATTCAGTATTGCTGTCGAAGAGTGCAATGGTCGATGCACATTGCTGCATTCCTGGAAAACATGCAATGGTCGATGCACATTGCTGCATTCCTGGAAAACATGTTGTTAAAGGAACATGCTGCTTATAGGTTCCAATCTGCCTTGAAGATATTTCCTCAAGTACGAAGCAGTATTCTTGCAGAAACATACGAACAATGTGATACAACCTTTAGTGAAGCTCAGCCTTCCGATCATGCTTCTTGCATGACCATTTTTTCAAGAAAACCTAAGAAAACTGAATCCTTAGGAGAGATCCTGAGCCCAAAACTTAAAAACTAAAAGATTGAAAAATGGAAAAACTAAAAAACTGATGTTTTCTGGGAAAGTGGAGGCCAAAGATCTCTCCTCAGGATTCAGTTTTTACGTTTTTCAGTTTTTGGCCCAGGATCTCTGAAAAACTGAATCCTGAGGAGAGATCCTGGGCCCAAAACTCAAAAACTAAATAACCAATGAAAAATGAAGAAACATAGTTTTTGTTTTTTTAGTTATGTGTGTGTGTGTGTCTACATGTGTACATACACCGCAATCTAAGCTGACGCATGTCCAAGCGAGAATGCTAGCATATTATCAAGGCCTTCACATCAGCAGATTCCCGCTGAAAGCCTCGAAGGGAAGAACCACAAAGTAACAATCAGAAGTCAGGCAAAGTTGACTGCAAATCTGGTTTCATGTCTTCGCCCCCAAGTGTCCAAGTGTGAGACCCCATCCCTTTCCAGATCTTACCAGTACAGATGGGGGGGCTGAAATCGCTCAAGGAAACCTTTCGAATTCAGAAGGCGGCATATCGTCATGCAAATGGCGGATCCTCTGCGCCCACTTTGGCCCAAGATGCTTCTCCACATTTGCCTCTTGCGCAGCACGTGGTCAGTGGATGTGGGCATTGGTTGCTTTGTGGGGCACCAACGGGTCCAATGTTTTCATGCAATGTCATTGTATTGTAGTACTAAAGGTATCCAAATATGTTGTGGATTCATGTCATGCTTTGCATTCTCCTGTCCTGGATTTGTTTGCCACTCAAGAGACTTGTTGACCTGCTTACAGGATCTTACAGGCAAGTTTTTGTTCCTCTCTTGCTTCTGAGACAATGGCCAGTCAGCTTTCTTCAACTCGACAAATTTGGTTGGAGATCTATAGACATTTCGAGGGGCTCAAGTCAAGTGTCTACACAGATGTTGTCTCCATCTACGGTTGTCTCGTTTTTCTTCATCTCATTCTTCATGTTCATTAATTTTGATGTGTTTTTTTGTTGCCTGCATGAAATTGACTCAATTAACACCATCTTCAGCCAGGGAAAAGATAGAAACTTGGCTTCGCCTTGTGGGTTTCAGTCAATCCCATCTCCCTAGTTTGAGAATCAGATCTCTTGATTTTTGGAAGTCTACAAAGATGACAATTGAATGAACTCAGGGGGAAGTACCATTTTCATTTCAACATAGTTCAACTGTTTTTCGGTGAAGTTTCCGGGTCGGATCAGGTTAGCAGAAGAACTGGAAGAGTGGTCTACCGGGTCAGACTCCAGCGCCTTCCCGAGCTCAGTGAAGACGGTGGTGCGCAACACCTTTTTGGAGCTGGAAGAGGATGTGAAACCCCCAATGAGGAGCGAATCCGGCCAGTGGGGAGGATGTAATGAGGATGTACCTGGCAGATCCTGTGAATCGGAATTCGGAACCATTCTGAACCATCATGTGTTGTGATGTGGAAATGTATGGAATATATATATATATATATTCAAATATGTAGGAAGTATTTGGAATGATTTGTCAGCTGCCCATGCTTTTCCATAGCCAATGCTTGAGCTTCTTCAACGTCAGGAGGACAAGAAGCGACATGTCTTGCTTGAGTGGCGAAGTCGACACTTTTTCTGTATAGCCATGTCCAAGCGCGCTTCCAACCGGGCTTGGATCAATGGGTGGATCGGTATGGTCCCTGTACCACTCGTCGGCGGAGCGTATTCCCTCCGGCGGGTCACCGTTCCCACTTGTTGGAGAGGCCCCTGCAGTTGGCGGGGCCCAGGGAGAAGATCCCGCACAGAGACCCCGGCATTCGCGCCCCGCGAATTTGCCAACGAGGTCAACCTGGGCAGTGTGCAGGCGTTGGAGTGGCTAGTAATGATACAGTAATGGCATTGACGCAAGGTTGAGATCAATATTTGTTGGGTTGTTCGGTCCCAGAAATGATGGCCATATTGACATGATTTTTCTCGGCACAAGTCCTTCTTTGGGGGTAGATCAGCAGGGTTTGACTATGACCAAATGGTCCTTGGAGTTGGGAGTTCCCCAACGTAAGCCACCAGCAGCTCCCAAAGTCTAATACACAGATTCCCCGGAATTTTGATGGGCGTACAGAAAGCAGGACCAATCCCAGATTGTTTTGATGATATTTGATGCATGTATTGACATTCGATGCATGAAATATGTGCAATATATATTATATATATAAGTTGTTTCATGCATGGAGTATATTAGATGATGCCTTTGCTGCTCAACGATTTGCAAACTGTCCAAGCCATGTACAGAAATTTGTGCTTAATTTTGTGCACTGTGGAATTAAGATCTGCGAGCGCTCTTAATTGCATCCAACGTTCAGGTACCGGATGCTTTGTTACATGTCGCAGACAGTCTCAGACGGCTGGCAAAATTGGCTTCAGGGGAGTTGGGTGCAGAAGACAATGGAACATTTTCATGCAGAAATCACATCGCGAGACTAACATTCTGGAGAGACCCCGGAAGCACGGTGCAAGTCATACGGCTGATACTTCCACATAGTTCCCAAATCCTCTAAAGGCCATTTTCAGGAACCTAAATTGGAGGTACCTACCATAATCTGCCATATATTTATGAGGTCTATGTCAGGGCTATATAAGCGGATATGCCTCCAATTTCTATGGCTTTCTATGGTGCAGTGCCTCCAGTTCAGGTCCAGGTACCTGAAATGGTCATTGAAAATCTCTCTCGTGAATGTGATGTCGCTGCTTCTGGTCGTCAGCTTTGGCATCCGTGTTTGTAAGCATTGTGCAGCGTTGCCTCAGAAGAATTGCTACCAGGTATGCAAAACGATCCACTCATACTAATTCACCTTAGTAAAACTGGGATAGGTTGCAAAACCTGCCGCTATGTCTTGTAAAAATAAGCGAAGATTAGGGATATTTTGGGATTTGGTGATGGTGGGGTGCATTATCGGGTTTACTAATGTCTACCAGATTTTTCCATGATTCAGATAACCCTGAACCTCCATCCTTTTCAACGTTTTCTGTTTGCTCACCATAGGTGGCTTTGGCCAAGCAGAAGGAAATGCAAAAGTTGCAGCTGCCAGATGCCAAGGCACAGTGCTTGAGCAGCTCAGCAACTCTCAACATATCTCAACTTGATGTTGTTGATCCTGGAGGGTGGGATAGCCGTCAGCAATTTTGGCCCAACCCCAACATGTCCGGGAGGAACGTCATGTGGCCTTTGAGCAGCAGAAAATACCAATGGCATGGGTAAATTATGGTAAACTGCTGCCTGGTTGGTACAAACAACAAGAACCACCTGACTCACTCAAGCCAACCACTGGATGTATTTGTCGGACCCTATGATGGAGCGACCGAGCTTGATAGGCGAAAGTCACCCTTGGTACCATTGCCGTTGGAAAGGCGGGTTGCTAGCGGAGGTGGTGATCACAGGTTGGTGGTGAAAATAAGTTGAGGATCAGGATGAAAACGATGAGAATTATGAGAATGAGGATGACGAGGAGGATGAAAATGCAGACGCCCCTGATTGTGATCCACGTTCTCTTTTAGCAACAGTGTGATGTTGTCTGAAGATATGAAGCAAGAGGGGTACTTGCATGTTGCTGGAACGGGTAGGGCCATATTCCACCCAATGTGTCCCATACTTTTCAGAGACCGTGCTGATGGATTCTTGGGGTACCTGACTCTAGGAAGCATATCTCTGCTGCCATTCAGGCATTTCAAACGTGCCCAACTTCATACTGGATGAAATCCCCCATAATCAAGAAACATGCCCGGAAATTGCGCGTGAACATCTTTTGCTGGGGTTCATGGGCCAGATTGGCCCCAATAATCGAAGGTGTCATGCTAAAATGGACCGCATTGTGGGCTGATTGGTTCCCCAATTTTGACCCATACTATACCATACACACAGATATATATATATATATAATATATATATATAATGATGATATATATAAATATATACAATGATTATATATATATATATATTTATAATGATGATATATATATATATATAATGAATATATATATATATAAGGATGATATATATAAATTTAGAGAGAGAGAGACTGATACTGTATGTCTACATACTTGTGCGTATGTATGTACTGCAATCAATTGTGAAAATCAGTGAATTTTCTCAGCCTGTACCTCAAGCGTGGACATTTGTAGCACTACGCCAGGCCAGCTGTTGCTTGCATCGCTGGCCGTCACGGAGAAATGCTGGCATTCGCCCGGTGGATTGAAAAGAAGCGTACGTTTGCTTGGTTTGCTGCTGATGTGTCGGTGGAAATAGGGGGACACTATGGGACACTCAGATTTTCAAAAGGGAAGAACACATACATAGTTGTGGATGAGTGAACCGACTACCATCTTGAATTTCGCACCGGAAGCTTGCTACTAGGCTGACTTGAAGATGGTGCCTGAAACCTGGCACCAATTTCTCTCCAGCCTGTCTAAAGCCACCCACAACTGTCATGGTAGTTGGGCATTGGTCAAAATTATTGGTCCCAACAGGGATGGTCTCAGATGGTCTCAGATTGGCAGCAGTTAGGAAAGGCGCACCTTTCCTCGCAGGTGATTCCGCATGCCGAAGTTGCCTTGGACGCTGCAGATCTCACGGTCCGCCGAGCTGGATGACTTCACATCTCTAGATCCAGTACTAACCAATCTAAACCAAGAGTTCTGAGTATCTCATGTTGGGGGAAGGGGTCGCATAGGCTAACTGTTGACTTTATAGAGCACATACCCATGCAATTGAATGGAATCATGATAGAACAACTTTAAAGATCTTAAAAGTTGGGCTGCTCGCTTGACAGTTGACATCATGGACAGGACCCGACAATTGTCGTTTCATTTAGGGATTGCGAGAGTGCTCCAGATGATAGGAATGCTCCTAAGTGTGAGGGTTCTGTGAGGGTCGTCCAGCCAGCAACATTTTTTGAGTTGAGATTGCCCCAAAGCATAAGTGTGGACCAATGCTGAAATGCAGGTGGATGACGGATGGTTGGATCCCCTGGTTCCGGACGCCCAGTGTCCGCTTTTCCTACCGCTTCATAAGAGGAACACAAAAAATGCGGGCCACATGTTTGAGTGAATGAGAGGCATTGGTTTCTTTTTGCAGGGATCTATCATGATACCCGTTGTACTTTACAACCTTCACAGATGAATATATTAGTACAATTTTTAAGATGGATCCAGATGGTCCTTGGTGGCGACTGGTTTGTTGGTGTTAACTGGTGAAAAAAGGACCAGATGACTCAGGTATGCAACATCCTTTTTGCACCTGCAGAATGATAAAACCCCCAGTGAACCTGAACTTGGGGCTAAAAGACCTTAATTACATTTAATTACGTAATTTAGCACAGATGACCTGATTTGCCTTGCAAACACTCCAATGCGTTTTGTTGGTACTGATATTTCCTATCCAAAATCATCTTTGCACATGGGGAGGAAGCCCATCCTTGCATACCCTGCGTCAAAGGTGACAATCCCAACCCGCCCTGTTCGCAAAGTCGCCCAGGCTGATTTCCTATCCCAAGCGCGTAGGGATGCCCAGAGTGGCACAAAAATGATGGGATCAGGGTTCAAAAACATCCAAAAAAACATGTAAGGCAAAGATAATAGGGGATAGCGTGCCCCAATGTTGCAATTCTGGTCAGAAAAATGATGATCAACATCTGGATATTGGGATGATGAGCTCATCAATTTGATCTTCCAAGAATGCCGTAGCCCACACGAGGTCTCAGTGCAAGCCCTGGTCAGTCCAGCATCAGTCCTGCAGAAGGAGTATGTAGTGCCCTGGGATCCACGTTGCGTCAGGGATTCCCAGCTTTGCTGACTTCCGGTGGTTTGATGGGTTTCAGCGGAATTAGTTGAATTCAGCCTGGCTACCCGGGATTTCATAAATGGATTTGGGGATATTTGGTGGAAGGTCCGGAGTATCAGAATTCCTGGTACATCGACCTGTACAATGCTAGTCAGTCCCAAAGTCCTTGAAACACCCTCGGCCCTCCTGAGCAGTGTGCAAGGCTTGGCTGGAAGGCCCATCGTGGAAGAGTACGTTGCGCGACCCTCAAGGGACTTGGATCGTGGCATGCCTTGCTTCGGCACCTTTTGGGCGGTGCTGCGTGTTCTGTCACATGTCCCCAAGAATGTGATACACATCCGATCACATCCGTACACATTGGAGTTGATGATCCACTGTAGTTCTAGGATGAGTGTTCAAATTAGTTTGGATGTGGTCCTTGTATGTGTATGTCCTTGTGACCGGGAGCTCTAAAATGGACATACCTTCAGTCTCAAGCAGCGCCACAGCCTGGTTGATTCTTGGGCGACTCAGCCTCCTTGATAGGCTCCAAAGTGTCCACGCATTGTGCCCCGTGGCAGGGCTTGAGACTACAGTTGTCATGCTTCATCCTTCTTGCAATTTCGCTGTCAAGTACCTATTGACTGTTGAGACATATTGAGCCTGAGACCCTTGATGACTTTGCACTGTCATTTCTGAGAAGTTGACTGCTATGATCACCCTCAAGCTATTTGGGGGCATGGGTTGACCCCATCAAAGAGGTACAGCTGGACGCGCTGCATGTGTCCTCCATCCGTTTGGTGGCAGGGGACACAGACAGTGTTGAAGCCAGGGGTTGTGCTCTCATACATTCGGAGCAGCATTTCAAAGATGAACACCTCAAAACAGAAGCATGGCACCTGATGCATTCAATACCCGTATCTTCAGCTTGATTCCGACCGGTTTAATTCTCCACATTTTGGGTTTAAGAGTCAAGATGGTGTCAAAGTCACATCCAGGTTTGGTGTTCCATGCGGCTGCAGAATGTGGAACCCTGAGATGTTGCAGTGATGTGTCTTTAGAGTTTGGTGACAACCCGGAGACCTGTACGAAATGATATGTTCTTGGGGAGTCCAGTGATGGTCAGCGTGTTGATGACTGGTGGTTTCAACTTGTTTCAACCATGATCAATCATGTGTTGATGTTCAACCATATATCTTAGGAATTGTTTGACAATTTGAAATTATGATAGATGATTTGTTCCACTATCATTACTATCATTCATTTCTCATATATATATATATGTATGTGCATATATGTATATATATATATATGTGTGTGTGTGTGTTTTTCCCCCATGATATTCCTATTCTTGCTGGCTTTTCCCGAATGTTTCCCTGATCCCAGGCTCGGTTCCTGCCCAGTTATGCGCTGCCCCCAAGGGGATGGTGGAAATACCAGCCGTTGGTTAATGGCCAGTTTGATGGGAAAATGATGAGAATACCATCAACTTTGGGGGTACCCTGGTTTTCAGACAAACCCATATTATCATATATTATCTCATATTGTTGAAAAGCAGCTTCGGTAGGAAAGTTCGTTGGTGAACTGGACACCTCAGACCATTTTGCACCGATTTTCTGCAGAGAGGTCAGAGCCGCCATTCGTCTCATCAGTTTGAGCGGACGTTTCACATTGGTGTAGCCCTGAGCACCACGTCACACCCATCAATCTTGGACCTGGATACACCGAGCTTCTGTCTCATCTTGGTATGCCTTCTGAGGACAGATTGTGATAATGCCACATAGTCATAGCCATTTGTGTCCACAGATGCAGACAGCATTCATAAAATTACAGTACGTATTTCATTGTATACACCTTGCAAAAGTCACCAAGACTGGTCTTGCTGAGTAGGACAACCAATAGATCCGCGAGTGTTTCACTTGCAGGACAGCCATGGCCAGCCCATATCTTATCTCCTACATGATTTCAGCTGATTTCCTTTAGCTTGACCTAGGTTTGGACGTTGTCACCGAAGGTGTCACAGAAGATTTTTTTGGACCTTTGATCCCGTCACGCTTCAGGATGGTGCCACCTTGACGTTGCCTCGTCGATCTTTGCTGGAGCCTTGGTGACCTTGCTGGAGGTCAAAAGGTGCCCCTGAAAGAAAGACTCCTTTTAAAAAAGGTCAAAGGCACTGCTGAAACAAACTGAGAAGAAGCTCTGTCCACTTTTACGAGGTGCTCCTTGTCACTTATGTCAATGTTTCATGAGCTCTTTTCCAAACCCGTACTGATGAGATATTGCAAGATGCTGTAAGGGCATGAAACGGGGTGGTTGGCATTCTCAAGGAATGGGCGGAAGGTGAATCAGAAGCAACTTAAGGTTCGTGGGTTGAAAAATTCGCGCATGTTGTGTTAACCTAGAAATCAAAATAGAATCTAATTGGCAAACTTTTTGCAGGGTTGTACCACCAGTCGCACAGCATCCCCAAATAGATAGAAAAGTTATTAGAAAACTATGATGGATGCATCATTTATAAATCTTACACACATAATCATACATATATGTGTATACTGTATACATACATATAGAGATGTATATTGTTGAACATCCTGGAAACACTCTTCAATCTTGTGGGGACCCCTTGTAGTTGATGATCAAGCTCCTACCCGTGAGGCCAGTATCCTACCGCGGCTCCTTGCACGACCTCACACGGAGTCTTGCAGCCGAGTACACGGTGGGGCGAGCCAGAGATCCGCTGGGGATGCTGGAAGATGCCCTTGAAATGGACCTTTACCCTCCGGTAATCGTGGCTGGCAAATCTCTCATTTGTTGATTTTCCGGTTAAAACAGGCATCTACAGGGATTCTACTTTGCCACGTTTGATTAGCAGAGGGAAAATCATGGAACTAAATGATTCAAGAGAGTCTAGAGAAGTTTCCGGCAAGCCATGTTTTCTTGCCGGAGGTTGTTTGATGGACTCTTGATAGTTTCCGAACAAATCGTGAATAGGTACTTTTGCACTTTCATTATTTGCTAAGAAACGGGTATACATCAACCTAGCCCGTTTTGTAACATCGGCCATGGAGTTCCCCCTCTCTTGGGGCATACACGGTAAGAGCAGGAACTTTCGCACGACAGTTGTTTCGCTGTTCTGCGGAACGTACTAGGCAAAATGCCTGTACTCATATCTACATCTACACATGAAATGTGTTGCGTCTTGTCGTTGTGGTACTCGTATGTTGTGGTGATGTTATGGCCATGGCCCATATGCAATATTTTGCCATCACTTGTGAGTTTGGTTGGGTTTTTACCTTTAAATGGAACTGCTTGCCCTCACAGCCACCTGGTTGCACTCACGGGCACTGTTGGCAAAAAAAACTATTGGTTTGAATGTTGGCATCAACCGCAGGTGAATTTGCTTCGAAACGTGGGCACTGTACTTGGCAAAAGTTCTGTGTTGAAGCTGTGGATGCCTCAGGTGTCCCTGTTTGACTCCAAGACTCTTGAACCCCTCCAAATTGGATTCCCTAGTTGTCCTAGCACGCAAAAATGGTAGAAGTATCCAAAAAAATGTTTTCCTTGGATGATCATAAACCATATCAAGTTACAAGATGTTATGTACAATAAATCCATCCATCAACAAAGTATCATAGACCAAACATCACCCCGCGGCGTCACAATGCTACGGTCCGAGGCCCCGAGCTCCCCTGAAGTTGGCGGGCACGGCCATGTCTCTGGTGCGAAGACCTGGTGGGATATCATCCCACATGTACATATACAATAGAGAGAGAAATGCAGATGAACAGATATGATATATGATATAGGGATGATGTAGGGATATATGATGATATATGATATATATATATAATTATATATATATATGTATATATATATATATATCATTATATATATATATCATTATATATATATATATCATTAGATAAATAAATATATATATATACATATTCCTACTCACGATATTTGAAGCGTCTATATTTATATGTATCGTATACATGGATACGTATCTATTTATTCATATAGTTGATGCATTTGAAGCTCTACTTTCCCATTATGTGTGATGTGGTTCAACAACTGTCTGGTGAACTGTTTGAAGGTTTTGAGCTTGAGTCACCTTGCTGGAGAACAGGTTCTGGAGAGGGGCAAGGGTAGGGAATTTTCCGGGGAGCAATGCCCAAAATCATTTTCATGTTCAGCCGACTTTTGAGAGGGAAACATGCCACTGATGGAGAGAGTGCAACACGACTCCTCAAATAAATCAAAGAAAAACTATAAAGCATTCTAAACATCCATTTGGACATATTGCCTCAGCACGCCGGCCAGCCATTCACAAAAAGGGGGCGCGGATGTAAGGTGACTGATGGTGTTGGCCATCGCCCCAGCGGCCCCAGCGAATCCAGCACTCCACTGCGGGGCAGCGTATGATACTGCAGGTTTGTCCAAATAGAGGGGCGCCCCAATTTATGGCCATATGGCCATGGGTCTTGTGAAAAATGATTATGATATTCCGGTGTGTTTAAACTGGGGTAATTAGGTTTTTCTTTAAAGACAAATTCAATGCTGGTCGACTGTTTCGGCTCTGAGTTGATTCAAGACTGGTATCATGTCCGCAACTACTGTCGTGCACAAAGCTAGCAAATGTTTGCCGATGCTCTTAACTGGTGCATATAGGTTTGGAAGTGACCAACAAATTGCAATCACAGTGGCTTTTCGTCGTCAAAATTCCAAAAGGATTCTCCAAAAACCTCTGAATCCTTTCCAGTCTTGCAGGAGTATGTTGAGGGTAGGTGGCTCTGTTTGATTGGCCAATCCCTAATAATCCCTGTGTTCCTTTGAAAGATTACCACAAGCTGTCACACACGGTGATGGTGAAACGGACCTAGGCCTGGCGGCAGGCGAAGCCGCGGCGCTTCTGAACGAGCTCACCTTTGATGAGGAAAGCACCAGCCAGGTTTGATGCAAAAGGTATGAAGGTTAAGTGCTGTACTTTATATATTATCACTTTTTGGGGATTGGATTTTACGATCTACTATGCTTTTTGTGCCTGGTTGCTACCAGAAAGAAACCTCTAGATTTAGGGATGTGTGGGGGCCACAACTTGCGGTTTCCTTTACTTGTTCCCTTCAATCAATCCGTTAAGTGGTGTATTCAATTCCATACATTGGCACATATCAAATTTCCTAAACATTGGAAGGTGGCTATGCGTGGCTGCCAATGAATGGGGTACCACTGTGCGATACAGTATCATGCAGTAACATGCAATACCTATACTATCCTATACTGCTCTGGAAGTAATTGGAAGCTAGTTGGTTCTATTCAGATTTGTTACATGTTCCACCTTCCGTCCTCAGAGAATAATTGGAGCAGTCAACAATGATGTTTTTTTGGGTTGGATGCCTCCAGCGCCTACCTCCAAATGGGGTTGGGTGCCTTATCCAAGGCTTAATCCAGACCACAGCTGAGCGGTTTGAAATGTCCGTGGCTGGGGGTATGCAGCATTTTCGGAAAACACCAATATCTGCAAACCTTTGGCCTCCACCCGCAAATCCCGCAAGACGTGTGTGCAGGAATTCGTTGCGCGACAGAGGCAGCAGCAAGGAGTCAAACAGATCAGAGGGTACAGGCCTCAGATGCCAGCAGCAGCAAGGGCTACGGCCCATCGTGTTGTTGGAGAGGTCTGGATGACCCACATGTAACTAGGGATATTTATGGATATTCTACACACATCTACACAAATGGAGTCTAGCATGGTTATTACCCATGGATCCTAAGTGGGACGCACCCACACGTACCCCGAAATCGGTGTAGGTTTCATTTCTTTCAGGAGTGACCAACTTCTGACTTGAAGACGGACTAAACACTGATAGCATGTCTAGCGCCTTGCCAGTGCAGCAATAAGATTTGAGAGTTTTCGCTCACCTCTCCCAGGCATCAACCCATTGGGGTGATGAGGTTTTGATTTATACAGTACATATCAATGCAGGTGTGTTGACCTCATGGCGATGGAGAGAGAAATGTTTGTTACAACGACTGGCATCTTTCTGAAAATGATTGGGTGAATCAGCGAAGTACTTGTTATGTGCCCATTGCATATGATCTACCCACTGATTGACTGTACAAAATTGTACGACCATGCTTGTTGGCCAGCCTACCCGAAGTCCATCCAGAGCCGCCTTTGGCATGAATCAATATTATAACTTAGACGTGGATGATACTTGATCGGCTACGCTACAAATTGCCTTCAAATATACTTATGGACTCATTGGTGTATTTAATGTCATATCTGTTTATCCTTTGGTAATTGTACCGTCTGCCACTGAAAATCACCATTCTTAATGGGTAAACCATCGAACGAAATGGGTCATGTATACCACTTTTAAATTATCAGAGGGGATATTAAATGTGTGTAGAAATGGTCCCTGAATACATGATACTGTTTTGTTAAAGGTAATCAATATTATGGTATTGGTACTTACATCATATATCATACATATATATATACTATATATACTATATTTACTATATGTATATATATATATGTATATGTACATATGATCATATGAAATGTCATGTTCAAATCACCTCCGGCTGTTGGTTTTATCCACAGTGGAACCATAGCAGGATCGGCGATGGAGTGGTGGAGGCTGGCAAGTCTATCGCACAGGGTGTGCCTTGGCATGTCATTTGGGATGCAGAGAAAATGGGATACAAAAGGCACCTGAAAGCCAGACATGAGATGAAGTGAAATGATTTGATCGACCAAAATCAAGTTTCTATTTACATAAATCATTTACATAGTCTAACGGGTGTCAACCTTCCGGTGTATGTGGGTTCCGGGTACGGATGTGCCAGCGTGTTCGAATCCTTTTGGGTTGGCTACCAAAAGAGTTAGTTTGAGCAGGCATGCCAAGTAAGATTGGTTATCCGCGGCTCGCCAGTGGACAATCCCAATATACGTCATAGTGGACAGCTGAACAATCTGCCAATGATTGGAGCTGATAGCAGGGATTGGAGTCACACCATGTCATAGCGCATGGTCCTGAAGCGTTGTACAACGGTATGATCAATATGTGATATTGACGTTAAATAGCAACAAGATAGAGAACGAAGGCTTCGTTCTCTATCAACGAAGGTAGTGGCAGATGTTTTCCTGCAGTGATGTTTTTGTAGATGTTGATCCAACTGCCCACTTGCCACAACCAAGGTAGAAGGCTTACTCGATGTCGTGCGATCCACAGCACGAGGAGGAGGTCTCATGTTCAGCATGTTTTATGCAATGGGTTGCTTGCATGTTTACCACTGCCTGTGTTCTGCATGTGTGTTTGCCACCATTGGTTTTATGCTTGGGCCACGCGCATATCATATCACATTGTCACAACATCTATGATTAGACCATGTCACGTCTTGTTTTGCTGCAAATGGTTACGGTTACTTGATATTAGGTGTCACCTGTCAACACGCCGAAATTGCATTTGGTCTTATATATTTGGCAGCATGGAAACTTACATATAGCTTGGTTGAATTCAATTCGTTGCATGAATATGCAGCGTGGATGAATTTCGCGCTGGTTGATTAATCAAAGGATATCCAACCAAATAGTAATATTGTGATTTGCTACTGAACATTACTAAACTGATACCCCCCGCACTTAAGCTTTACATTGTTGTATTTATTGATCATTTTTATATACAAGGAAACCAATGGTTTTGCGGTCTCCCGATTCTTGACGGCCAAGGTCAAAAAGCCGGTGCAGGGCGCTGGGGCCTCATGAGATTCAACAATAGGTAGAACTTTGATGGGAATCCCAATGCCATAAGCCATCCTCCATTGGGGGTTTCTTACAGGTGGGGGGATCCCCAAAACCATGGGTGTCAATACTAAATGGATGTAGCAGTGGGATGATGTAAATTGACCCTAAACTATTGCTAACTGGCCTTGATTGAGTATTGGGTTTGCTACATGGCCCTCCTAGAGCATGGCTTTGATTGGACATACACAGTCTGCTGAGCTCACAAGTCACGAGTCAAGATTAGAGGTTTAGAGAAGAGGTTAGGTTTATAAGACTCTGAAATTCAAAAGATTCCTGCTGAGAATGGTAGCAGTCTCCCATTCTTGGACATGAGGCCCGCAGTAGCGGGATCGGTGGCTTCTTTGCTGGAGCTGGGAACCCTGACATAGAGCGGGTTGGAAGACTACGTTTCTCAGAGTTTGTGTTAGTTAGGGGATTATACATGGGCACCAATTAGGGAATTACAGTAGGTAAACATGCCCAAGCAGGCTTTTGTTTGTTTCTTTGGCGTTCACACCCATGACAGGGTAATACAAAGGTGAGGTGGTCATGGATGACTATCCTGTACAGAAGATTTTTGATAGCTATATAGGTGCAGTGCTAGCAAACTTATAGCTTGCCTTCACATTTTGAAGCAGGCTGCATTCGTTCAACCTGTTTTTTTTTGCCAAGCTCGGGCATAGACATCGTTGAATTCCCTTTAGAATCGGCCACTGACTTCCCACATTGATCTACAAGTGGCTCCCTGATCTTTATTTGCTCAGTGGTCTGAACTTTGTGTCTCTTTCCATCCTTGCTTGTGATGGCCATCTTATCAAATCCCAGCTGGCTTATGTTGCCGCTATCATACGCTATCCAAGAACTCTTGAACGCTTTCTTGGATGTTATCCCACTTGACAAATGTTGACCTCCGAGCTGTGTTGTGATGGTAAACATGGTAAACCAAATATTGATTAGTTCAACAGTGTCTATACATGTTTATACGGCCTGCTCGTACATATTTCTTTGAGAAATACAATTGTATTATCTCGAGTATTAATATACTGAGTACTTTAATATTAATCATATTGACTACTATCACTAGGATGGGATGATTAAAGTACTAATGATATCTATCTATCAGATTTCTAGTTGGTTATGCGTAATCATTTTATTCATATCTGGCACCCAATGATTTGGGACGGCTTGAACTTTCCGGCCTCGAGAGGTTGGTTTGGGCGTGGCTGGAAGCCTGGTGAAGCCCGTCTCTAGGTTGGGGCAGGCGCCGGCATGGGAAGCAACGTGGATGGGAAATCTCCAAAGTCTATGGAGGTTTACCCTTTGGTAATTGAACATAGCTATTGAAAGTGGCCATTTATAGTTGATTACCTGGCTAGACTCCTGGAGATGGCGATGGGGAGAGAGAGAGAGAGAGAGAGTTGGCTTGATTTACCTGTGGAAAAATGGGGATGTTCCATAGCTATGTTAGTCTACCATTTATAGCTGGGAGAATCATTGAACTCAATGGGATTTTCCGGGAAGCTATGTTTGATTACACCACAGGCTATTGGTTTATACTGGTTCCAGGACTGGTTCCAACTCTTCTGAAGATAGATGTCTATTCAGATATTATAGTGCGTTTATCGTTCCACCTATTCTGAAAATAGATGTGTATTATATTTCTAGGTATAAGTTCATTTGGTAATTCTAGTGATTTATTTTTCTATCTCTACCTCTGTGAGACTGAGTGACACTGGGATGATTCTCCCCAAAGTGGTAAAATCACTGCTTGGAAAGAAATGATTGCTTTGGTGTGTTTTGTGTACATGTGTGTTGTTCCGTCGAAGCACTGGTTACATTGATCTTAAAGCGAACGTTTTTTCTGCGGAGTTGCTGCTCATGACATTGCCCGTATGCTCCGGCCTAGAGCCAGCGTTGCTCAAGGGGCTCAAGCTCAGTACAGCTTAATGATAAACTTCAGGTTTGCTTGGCAAGTCAAGGGGCTACCCATAGGGTCTCAAGTAAACAGCAACCAGACCCTCTGGATTTATTATGATTTGTTCTGGCTCACCCCCAGTCGAAAATGATACGAGTGTGCTACTCACGGTGAGTTGTCATGCATTGCTGAATCTCATACATCTTGTTCTGAAGCTTGGAAAAGATCAACGAGCCAAATGAATTGTCCAGTTGCACGATGAACGCGCTAGGAATGATTCGACCACCATTTTTGAGGGACAAGTGGCTGTGGCTGATTCTAGACAGTTTTAAAGAAAACATTGCCAACCAAATCCAACCAACTTTCGATGATTTCCCATGTTTTTTCCTCAGCATCCAGCGCCCCCATGCTGTGCTTGGCTTTGCTGAGTGGTTTCCGGCAGCTGCCGGGCCTTCCTAGCCTTGCCACCAGGGCAGTAGCACCAAGGGCGTCTCTGTCGCCCAATGAGGCGACCTTGAACTGCTTGGTTCTGGTGTCCTATGATGGCTCCTTCAGCAAGGGGTCCTGCTACAATCGCAGCTCAGTTCATTGATGTTCAGCAAGGGGCTGCCGGATCCAGGAATCGGAAGACCAGTCACACCACATAATGCGATAGCATGGGCATTTTGTTCCAATTTCTGTGGCAGATGGTAGATGGGCCCATAATCTATAGGGGGATGGCTTGGAGTAAGAAGAGGCCCGACTGGCCATGCTGATATCAATGATATCCTTATCAAAAACTCTGTCTCCTCGAAAGTCTAGCTAGGGTCCAACCCTGGTTTTGCACTGGAGCCCCTTCAAGCAGCCCTCAGGTAACGATCCAGTACAAGCCGGGCAGCCCAACGCCACCGTGGAGGGTCTTCTGGAGGTAGCACTGGATGCAGTGTCGCCGCATCCAAACTACATGTGCTTGGCGAGTCGCACGGACAAAGGCGTCAGCGCACGGATGAATTATGGCGTAGGAGCTTCGGCAGGGCCGAGGGCGTGGGGTTGGAGAGGTGCATGGTGCAACGATTTTTTTAGGCGTGGAAGATGGTGACAGGAATGAGCTTCTTCGATAGAGGTGTTCCAACACTCACTTCGCAGTGGAACATTGACATTCTCATGTGACCATGTGAGGATTCATGCAGGCCTTGCCAGCTGAGAACTTCAGACCCTGGAGCGACAAAATGGTGAATGACACCAACACTTGGCTCAGGGAGAATGGATATCTGGCAAGAATAGGTTGTGGAGTTGGGTGGTTGTATGGTCAGGCCCGCCCCAAAAACTTCACCAAGAGAAATGGTGTTTGTTGATTTTGTTGGGAAACCGCACTTCATATCCGTGCACGTCATATCCTGCAGATGTTAGTCCTTGGATATGAACAAATGTTTCCGGATGATACTTCCTGAGTTTAAGCCAAGGAACTGTCCTCCAACACCATCCAAACATATAGTTGCTAGTTTTCTCCTCAGTCTCCTCATCTGTCCGTTGGAACTTCATTTGACTTCCTGACTGTTTCAAAAACGGGTGTTTCTTGAAGAATCTTGATAAGTTATTTTCCCCTGTTTTGGATGTTCCACCCTGCTTCTGGGATCGGGGTGATCACATTGATGATCGATAATTGACAATAATTGACGATGAAACATGATGCTTCCACAGTCCCACTTCAAGTCACCAGCTGAGGATTTGGACTTCGCCTTTGCGACTTGCGACCACTGCCGCAGAAATTTCGGGTGCGGTGGCCCTCCAGAGGTATGGTGTGCGATGCCATGACGGAGACGTGGCAGCACTTAGAGCTGGTTATGGCAGCTGGATGTGGCCATTCTTGCCATTCCCAATCTCATGCTACTAGTTGTGCTGAAATTGACACATCGTTTGAAGAAGGTTTGATCCATCCCCATATAACTCCGTGTGCCTGTCACCTGTGATGCTGAAGCCCAGGAGCGGAAACGCTACAAGTACTTTATTACACATGGCGGACGTGCGCCCAACTGCAGCCACGACAGCTCTGAAGATTGTCAGCCTTGGCAT
Source organism: Symbiodinium sp. clade C Y103 (assembly GCA_003297045.1). Lineage (NCBI taxonomy): Eukaryota > Dinophyceae > Suessiales > Symbiodiniaceae > Cladocopium > Cladocopium sp. clade C. The sequence goes on from BGPT01001288.1 coordinate 83,970, forward strand.
TTGAAGGAGGTTCTGAATGTGTCTGCCATGCAGGAATCAGCTGAGGCATTTGTTGGTGAGCATGACTTTCACACCTTCACCAGCCAACACGGCGTCTGGGACAGGGAAGGCTGATTTGCTTTCTTTGTGGCCCCAAAGTTGAAAATATTGATGAAATTGAGGAACTTGCGTCATTCAGATGGGACTGGAATTGGTTTATATCAGCTGGCCTTTTCAATCCTTTTTATGAATGATTGGAGGATAGTAGGAATTGAGGCCGTCTTGGATATTTCTAGGCCCGATCCCTTTCAAGGTTTGCAACGGAATGCCACCAGACGGATTTTGCACGTTGGAGTGGAGAGGGTCGCGGCTGCAACAAGTACTTTGCCGGAGTTGCTGTGTGTCAGCATCTTGGGAGAGAGCTTCTTGTACCGCATGGTGCGCTACATAGCCTCTAGCCTTTTGCTTGTGAAGATTTTTGGTTGGCTTGTTTGGAGTTCAGCGGCGTCCTTCTCTCGCCCTCTCATGAAGTCACTAAGAAGTCCATGACTTCAAACCGGAACGAGGCAGCAGCTGTTCCAAGAGTTCAGGGTGGAACCCCGTATACGAGGATAATCAGAAATTATCTCTGCATATTCCCTTGGACAAAGAGATCTAAGGGAAGGATAGATTGAACACGATTAAACAGATAGATACAACCTCCAGATGTTTAATTGTCCCATGAACATGTGACGTTTTTCGCCCACTTTCTGCTTACCTTCCGGGTGGTTTTGAGGTCTTCGCGCTGGTTCTCGCCGGCCGGCACCATCCCGGCGCCTCCGTGGCCACCTACCGCCAACTCCTGGCGCCGTCTGCAGCTTCGCGACGGTCTGCGAAGCGGCAGCAGAAGCGGCAGCTGGGGCTGGGCCCTGCACCAGCGCGGGGGCTGCAGCTGGCAGAGGTTTACCTAAGCTGCAGGATGGACATGGGGGTTTCCTAACATGGGAAATCCCCAAAAATCCCATGGCTTTCCGAAAATGTATGGTTCGATGACTAGGATGATCTCGGAATATCTCGGATGACTTTGGGGGTGGCCCTATTTTAGGAAACCTCCACATGATGGAAGCCAAAGATTGCTTTCGGAGAAAGTTGGAGCTGGAGATGAGAAAGGGTTATGCTTCAACGGGAATGGGAATCATTAAAAGGCGATGTTTTTGTTGGATGATTTGGATGGAGCAAGGGCATGAATGGAGCGAAAAGGAGATAAGATGATTCAAAATGATATACAGATGGGCAACGATACCCAAAATGATCTGTTCTGTTGGTGAACCATGTTTGGTATGTGGAACATGTCTTGGCGGAGCCAGGGTATGGATTCTTTCTGAGCCACTTTGGATGGCAAGCATTTTGTTTTCTCTTGTTGTTGTTTTTTTCTCTCAACAGGATGAGATAATAAACATATATCACAGACAATCTTGTGATATGTGTGCGTTGGCATTTTCTCAATGATGCAAGTGCTGCAAGTACCGATGCTCTGTTTCCTGGCCCTGAAATGGCAGGCTATTTCAGACGTTGGCGTGGGTCTTGCGGCTGAAGTCTCTCCGGACCGGGATAGGGAAAAACCTTCACTGAATTTGCTTGCGGAATTGAATCAAAATCCTTGTGGTTGAAGCCCATCTATTCAAAATGGATTGAATCTGTTCAGTGACATTCAATGTTATTTACAGTAATATTAAGTAATATATTTATATATAGTTTAATATCAGTGGACTTGGATCATGTTTTTTATTTGAGGGATTATATACATACCCTCCGGTAAACTAACATAACTATGGAAAGTCACCATTTTTAATGGGGAAATCCACTATTTCAATGGCCATTTTCAATAGCTATGTTAGTTCACCAGAGGGTATGTCATCATATGTCTGAGTGTACAACTTGAATCGACCCCAGGACTCCACTCAGAGGCGACGCAGCAGAGCCAGGCGGCAGCAGATCGCACCGGGTTTCGTGTGGATGTGCATCCCCAGTTGGTAGAAGTGGGTCAAAACCCATAGAATAACATAGAGAATCAGATAGAACAACATGAAACAACTATGACTATAAGTCTATAAATATCACCAGTTGTATTTACAATCATATTATATGATTGTGAATACAACTGGTGATGTCCCAAAGATGGCGATGGACAGAGGGAGAGAGGTCCAAACATAGCTGGTGACATTCCAAAATGCAACTGGTCTGTAATGCGGTTCTGACATGTTTTCTTCCCAGTGAAGCAGGATGCACCCCAGAGTAGGATACCCAATTCTTGGAAAAACTCACGTGGATCGACTCGCTTTGACCCACAACTATATCTGAACTATGCATCCGTAGTCAAAAAAAGCTGGGGCTATACTGAAAAGTCAGTATTGAATGATTGTTGACAAGTGTCTATATACATAATATGGCAAACTAACAAACTAATAGACATCAATCGACTAGAATGGCAGGTAGCCTACAATTTACCAAAAGATAAGCATGGCAATCTGTAGCTTCGTGGCTTGCCGGAAGGCGGCGGCATCCGCGGCTGATTTGTTCCACCGTGGTCGTCACCTCGGGATGACCGAGAGCGGCCAGGGATATTCCATGGATATAGCATGATACCATGGATATACAAATTGTTTTTGATCATTGATGAAGCATGATGAAGCTGTTTGATGACATGCATTATATACATTATATAAATATATAAATATATAAATATATACTTACTGTAGGGTTACGGCTTACCAAAATGTGATAGTCGCCCAATATGTTGGAGTGACCAATTATTCATTGTGGATATATACTCGTAATAACCACATAAGTACTTATCTTTTAGATTATTTAAGCACATAGTAAAGATGCTTTCTTCAGCACAAAGCAACAAACTTGTGGCTTCTCAGCTATATTAACTAGTAACTTCTAAGTACAAACTATTGACTCTGAACATCTTTTTAAAATCTAACATTAATTCATCACAGAAACATCTGGTCGACAACGGATCCCCCCTCTCGTTTTTGCCAGCGCGAAAACGTGTCGTTTCCAGGTTGGAGCTGCAGGACTTGGAGGCGGTACTGGAGAAATGTGCGGATGTGAATATATAGATTGCATATATTGATATCAATGGATGATATATTGATATAGAAGATATAGAATATATATATATATATGTCTATATGATTCTGATCAATATCAATGGACAAAATGTGCGGAACATGACGCAACTAGAATCGTAATGTACCTGCACACGCATACACACATGTATTATGCAATAGGTTAGTTATGCAGCGCCCGGTGCTCACCTGCTGGCAGGGAAGCCACCACCACAGATCCGAGTGTGGTCCAACGTGGAGGTGCGGTCGTCACACCTTGGGAGATGGACAGAAATTTCTCTTAGATTTCTCAACTAGAAGATTTTGACGGTTGCAATATTTACTGCAATTTGACAGCTGTTGTACTGATCAAAAGCAGGTATGTAGATATTGAGAGAGATGATGTTTGCATTTTTTGCTCTGGCGATTTGGTCAAATCTGAATTCTTGTTGCACTGCTGCCCAGGCTGAAGTCCTTCATCAACTTGGTGTTGAGCGCCGCGCACCGAGGGGGACCTACTTCTCCAGGATGGAGATAAAAACAGATAGGTGTTTGCCTTAGGTTTCTCACAAGCAAAATATATTTCTAAATTGGCGTGTGTGTGTGTGTGTGTGTTTGTGTCTGTGTGTGTGTGTGTCGGTAAGTCTGTGAATATGTCACTAGTTACATACACTAGCACGCAATAAATAACGGTACCAGGTACATACCCACTACATATTTGTTCTTATCCACCTATCTGAGATCAGTGGCTTAACTCTGCAATTCCGAGGCCTTCGTGGTCTTCAGGAAGTTCGGGCTCATAGGAGGTTATTCTAATTTGGGTATGGGGTAGATATCCAGAAAATATCGAGAGTCTGTAGGTTCTGAGATGCTGCTCTGATCATATCTAACCAATCTAATCCTGGTTGATAGCTCAAACATGTTTTATGTAGGTGAAGGGATAGCTCTAACCAGGCAAGATCAATTTGTGAGCCTAGAGTGAACTGGGCACTGCAGGAGTGTCACGCAAGAAATGGAGGTGGCAGGCGACCAATCATCATTGGACCCTTCTGATGTAAATCTATGTGCTGTAAATGCCCCATGTTGAGGAATTTGGTGAATCACCTCTTAGCATCTCTTAGCTATTTTGTTGGAAAAGTTTTTTGGGGACAATTATGTGCCAAGATGTGTTTGTGCTATGTTTGTTTTTATTGCTTCGTTTCAAGATGAAAATGACATATGGTATGTTGTAACTTTGTTTTGCCTATTAATATTCCAAGATAGATGAATCTCATGTCGAAGCCTTCAAGCTTGAGCTTTTTGTTCCGTACCCATTTCCTTAGCAGCCATGGTTCGTCACTTTCTTGGCTCACAGCTTCCTGCTTTGGTAAGATGATGCAGATGGACATTTTCCATGTGGTCGAGCCAAATCCACCTGCTTCGGGGCCTGGAAGAGAAGGTCGAAGAACTTCAGCCTTCAGCACAAATTCACTTTGCCTCTAACACATGCCGCTACTAAAACTAAATGGATCTGCGTACTGTATATACATGTGTAATATATATATATATGCATCCTTTAGGCGAGAGTTCCCTTGATCAGTGTAACATCAAATCTCTCTGAACAGTTGCATGCAAATCACAGCGTGAAATCTCAGCAGATTCCGCTGCGCCATGGGATGCAGCCCCTTGGGGCTAACCCGAGTGGGGAACTCGGTGGATATGTGATGCACTTGTGCAAAGAACAAAAACTGGTTTGGACATGTTTGGAAATGCTGCCAAATATGTCTATTATATATGTATATATACACTGTATGTGTGTATATATATATATATCTGCGTGTGTGTTTTTGCGGGTGCGTATGTGTGGTCGCCTTTGGTCGAAGTCACTTCAACAACAGAGGCAAGAAAGCCACCATCGGCCAGTGGTACAGATAGAGATCTCCGATGATCGATTTTTTGGGATGGGCTGAAACCAGGGCCTGAAACCAGCAACCAGTAGCAGGGTGTGGAAGGCAGAGGAAGTTGCGTAGCCCTTAGGCTTCTCGAAGTCGCTCAGCACGTGGAAGGCTGCACGGTTGGGAGCAGTTGGATGTGTCTGAAAATGGGATGATATACCCGGTATACTCCAAATTGTTATATTTTAACATAGAGATAATGAATGATAGTGATGGTGCATGATGATTAACCAGAGGATTTTGGGGGTATCCTATCTGCAAATGACCCCATTTTGGGACCGGGCCAAAAATCCAAAAAGACGACCCCCATGTCGGTTCGTCGCAAGGATGCGGCACGCCCTTGCAGCACCTCAGAGCTCCATAGGTGCCTTGAGGGGAGGCTGCCTCAGTGTTCAAAACCCCTATTGCTTGCTGATTATCATCAGTTCCAGGGATATACCACCCAATATCTTGGGAACTATCACAATCCATTGTGGTCCAATTATGGGAATCCCTTTTAAACACGCAGAACAGTGGAATGACAGCAGGCTGTCAAAGTTTTCGCCTGAACTTCCGGCTGGGAGAAATGTGAAGAAACTATATTATATAGTTACATCCATCAAATACCATCAACAGTCTCAAACAATCAGGTAGTCAGTACAATGAACAATGTTTGTAGGAACAAGTTTGAGAAAATATGTTCATTTATATATCTATATATCTATAATTAATTCTACAACTAGATTCATTTTTGTTGAACCTCCAGGAGATCCAAGTCCCAAAGATCTCCGGCCGATCTCCGAGGCTCCTGGCCGACGCCCGCCAGCTCCGCAGCGAGCTGTTGGCGGCCAAGGGGACGGTGGAGCTGGCGAAGCAGCGCCTGGAGGCGTGGCGTTCGAACGTTCGGTGGGTTTCAAGGGGGATCCAATGGGGGTTCCATGGGTGTTGAATGGGGATTGACTGGGATTTCATGTGGATTTCATTGGGATTCATTTGGAATTTCGCGGGGATTGAATGTGGATTTTGGGATTTGATGGGGATTCAATTGGAATTGTAATGTTTTTTTTGGAGGTTCAATGGGGATAAGCTTAGTGGATGGTGGGTGTATACATGGGTCTGTATGAATTGTGATGACTTCACTGTCCCATGTTTTTCCGATCTTGGAGATGATAATTTGTGGTGTTACATGGGTCGGTGTCAAATTCGCCGGGGGAAGTTATGAGCCAATGGCACATATAATTGTCGGCAAGAACGGCCACAAATTGACAAGGTAGAGTTATGCAATCTCACTATAGGTGAACTGGATTGAGTTCAAGTCCTAAATTTAATCTGTAGTAATCAGAGGTCTATGCAGCAGAATTGAATATCCACAATTGCTGAGCAGTTTCTGAGTGGTACTCGGTGGGATGATCATCCAAGTGATGATGCATCAGGGTTCTAGAATATTCTAGATCATGAATGTGGGATAGTCTGAAAACCCTCCAGTTCCAATGGAGTATCATAATTTTCCCTATTAAAATTGCTATTTGATGGGTATCCTCTATTTTTTGAGACAAACCCCATGGCCAGGAGCAGGGGCCGCGGCTTGTCCATGCAGCAGAGGATTTCAAGCGTTGGGACCCTCAGAAACCAAATGAAAGCGGTATGGATATCATTCTGTTCACAGCAAAGTAGCTGGTAGATTGAGTAAATGGATGTTGATGGATGTTGGATACCCTCTGGTAGTTAAACGTAGCTATTGAAAATGGCCATTTATAGTGGATCGTCCCATTAAAAATGGTGATTTTCCATAGTTATGTTAGTTTACCAGAGGGTATTTGATGTTCATCCATGTTCACTCCCCAAAAAATATGGTGTTTCATGGGTATCGATCCATCCCTATGTGGAGTCTTAGGAGCAGCGATCGAGGAGAAGGAGGTGTCGAGCTGCACCCAGTGAGCGATCAGCAAAGATCTGCTGGAGATGTTTGTAAAGGGGGGAAATTTGTTGGAGGAATGATAGAAATATATAGAAATATGGTAAAGGTAGGAGAAGATAGAGAGATTGGGTATTTGGCTCTCCATTTTGTTGCATTGTTGATTCATTTTCCTGCAATTTGGTTTGTCGGGAGGCCCAAGAGCTGGCAGAGAAGTCGAGACGGCAGGTTGGTTGCTGATACGATTCTGCTGCAGTAGTTAGTTGGCGTTTGATAGTACAGTGTACAGAACACTTAATTGCTAATAATTTGACATAGCTGTCGGGCATCTCTACTTTTTTTTAAGCAAAAACAAGTACAAACATACCATTCTCCATAGCTATGTTGAATTACCAGAGAAAATCTATATTCTGCATTTTTCTACAACAGGTGTTGGATGGTATTATCATACACCGGCAATTTGAAAAGAACCTATGGGATCCTCTGATTTTCCATTGAATTGACTATCCACAAGACACTCACCACACGATGTAAATTGTTTCGCTCCTCCCTCCCCCATCTAATCAGGACTTTTGCACGGCTTTGGAAGAAGACATGTCGACCAGCCAACATGTTTTTGCATATGTACGTTTGATTTGATGAGCATTTATGTTTGGGAATTTGCCAGTTCTATAAATGGGGGGTTCGCACTGCTGGAAACACCGCGAGGAATCTGAAAGGTGTCTATATCAATATACTACATTAAATTTATAGTTCACACTATCAATTACATATTAAATTATTAATATTAGTATTAGTACCGATGATATATATGTGTATGTATTTATTTATTTATTTAACTACTTGGACATGTATTTTTTGCATCTTTTTGCATATCTTCTCCGTGAAGAAACATGCATTGCATATCCAGGACCCTGCTGCTGAAGCTTCAGCTGCCATAGACGCAGCTGCTGGCGCACAGCCCCTGCAGGAGCTGGGTTTAACGCCACTGGATTTAGGATATGGCCCGGGGGCTATCTTGAAACCCAAATCCTGAAAAAAACACGTAAAAACATCCATGAAAAAACTGTGAATGAAAAAACGAGGAAGTGGGATCTTGGACTTGAGACTGAAATGATTGCCACCAAGACATGCGAGTTTCAATAATGTTAACCACACAAGAAAACATTTGAGATACAGTCTTAATTCTCATGTATCCATATATGCATATACATATATTTTATTTACATATCCATCAAAAACTTGAAATATTTGAAACACCTCAAGTGTCCAAGCAGGTGTAGGTTGGATCCGCAGCTTCCCTCCCTCCCTAGTTGGATCACTTGGCTGTTGCGGTTGCGCCAGGAAGAGAAGTGCTACGAATGGCTGCGGATGCTGCGGGAGGACAAAGCAGTCCACGCGGGCATTATCGCTGTGGAGGTAGATGGAGTTCTCGGGCAGTTGGGCCGCGGCTGTTGGGTTTCTACCGTACTAAAATAGTGGATATACTGCATAGTATAGACAGAGAGAGGGAGAGAGAGAGAGAGAGAGAGAAAGATGTTGATTAGTGTATACTCGTACACGGTATATACAATATATAGATAGATAGATGCATATACAGTATGCTCATAATTGTCTGATTTTTGGGAGATGGTGAACTCCAATTATATAACTGACTGACGTTGTTTGTGAAGGTTTGAGACCATCAATCAGATGCAAAGGTGACCACCAAGGGGCGAATTTTGAGGCAATGGATGGAGTTCTGTGATGACCATGGGCATGTTCCGTAAGAAAATGTTGTTTCAACTGAAAATAAGTTCCAATAGTGTTCCAATGTCACTTAGGAAAGAGGGAATTGTGATTTAAATTGGGTAGGTAGGAAAATGTCAGGCTCCAGTTCCTTGATGAGTATCCAAAATGTCAAATCCATCTAATGTTGAATGATACGAATGATGCTGGGATCATTCAGCTCCAGGCCAGCAAGACCCCTACCAGTGAAGCCACCAGTGAGAACCAAGCCACTACCAAGTCAAAAAAGTAAATACAGCTACAAGCCCATAGTTCCCATGTTTGGGACCGAGACATCCCATGATTCATATGAATGATCCAGTGGATGGTTGCGAAATCCAAAAAACTAGTTGATAGGTGGTTTATCCGATTTATCCCAGGATTCTGTAGGCTTTCAACAAGTTTCAAGCTTCCAAGGTGCAGGATTTCCTCCATCCACTTCCACTGGAGGCCGAATGCGACTACTGGGAGGCCCAGTTGCAGGACCACCTGGTGGCCGCCCTGCCACGCTGGAAGAGCAGCCGCGAGGGCGTGCAACGCCTGGACGCCGAGCTTCAGGCTGGGGACACATCTGGAGGTCTAAGCCTAGGATCGGTGGCTTGGTTTATGGGAAAATGATGGGAAAAAATTTGGCAGCAATGATTTTCCATATGTTTTCCCAATGTTTTCCCATAATGTTCCCAACTGTCCAGAAATGTCCCGGCGTTTTTCCCATAAACCCAGTTCTGGCAGTGAAGAAAAATGCACCAGGACTTGGCCCTGGACGATCGGGGCACCTCTGGCTGCTTGGTGCATATTTCAGTCCCAAGGTAAAGATGACTTGGCTGCCCTGGATAAATATTGAGTCAATCATGGTACTCGTATATTGTTCCGTTGAATCATTTCTTATTTATCTCAAGACTTGTTTTTGTTATTACTCCGTACTGGGTCATGCTGATGCATGTTGACGCAGCCCCTTGCTGGGAAATTCCATTTAAAATGCTTAATCTTTACCGACCTCACCATCTCAAGATTTACCAATATTCATCCCATCCCCCTAATACCAAACACCCCTAGTCTATGGTCCCAAATCTGTAATTTCATCCCCTATTGAACCATGGTTTCTTGGGGCCCAATCATGTCATGTCCAAGTGATCGGAGGTGGCCCCAAGTTTCCCACCCTGAGCTGCTGAGGATGCGACAGATGTTTGGAAGTCCTCGATCGGGACCATCCCAGACAGCCTTTCTGCAGCTTGGAACACACCCATTGGATCTCACCCAGTAATCTGAAGATAGCCATGGAAGATGGCCATGGTTTTAACAGGTAAATCATCTACAAATGGAGAACTGAAGCTGTGAGCTCTTTGGAGATGGTGATGGAGAAAGAGAGAGAGAGAGAGTTCTACCAATGGGTCATTCTTCACGGCTATGTCAAATTAGTGGAGGGTATATATATATATATATATACACTTGTAGAAGTATAGCATCTTATAGCAGTTTAATTGCGTCTACCCTCAGGTAAATTGCAACAAGACACATACAGAAATATGTAGAGATGAAGGTTGCCCATGGAAAATGGAGGTGGGTCACAGTTCATCAATCCCCAAAAACGGATTGTTACTAGTTCTAGCAATGACCAGCCTTATGTGGACCCATTGGTATCCCAACGACTTGACCTATCCAGCTTGTCAATCCCAGTGGTTTATATATACAGTATATATAATATGAATATTACATATGCATATATAGATGTACATATATATATATACACATACATATATATATATATATACATATATATGAGTGTATACATACATGCATATACACACTTATATATATATATATATGTATACATATGTTTATTGAGGAATTGTTTCCATCGAAGATCAATATTTTGAACCCCTTGATACACCCGCCATGTCATTTAAAGTCTAAAGTGAGTGCCTAGTTGACGGTTTCAAACATGCTTCTAGTTACCCGGGATGATTCGCCATGATGATCCCAACTGACAAATTTCCTTCAGTGGCTCCCTCAACCACAAGCCAGCTTCTATACAAAGGGTCTTTCATATTTTGGAATATGATGGATATATACCAACCGATTTTTATGGTTTCTAGTTGTATTCCAACCCAATTTGGGGTGGGGGTTGAAATGATATACCTCATAATCATCATGGTTGCTCCAACCCATTATAGGTATAATTTGTAGGCATTTATAGGGTGAAAATGGTCCATTTGACCTCTTTCACTAGCCACTTAAACCCCCCCTTCTAGGGTGTTGGGAGCAACCCTGATCTCTTGAGGCCATTTGCGTGGCATCTACGCCCTGCTTGACGATCTGCGGCAACGCAATGACAACTTAGCGGCGGCTCAGAGCGGGCTGCGGTGGCAACGACTCGCTGAGGATGGGGGTGGTCCAGAAATGGTGGGTTGAAGCAAGAACAAATGGGGCAGTATAAGCTATGAAAATTTGCATAAACTTAAAAATCCAATCATATTTCATGGGCATACATACCATAGAATGGTGTGCACATTTGAAAGGGATATATTGGTAGATATCATCTTCATATCCAATAGCCAGGGAAGTGAATGGAAATGACATGTGTTTCCTCCAAATCTTGGGGTACAAACCCAGGAGCAGCCACCCGGCAGGAGGGACAGTGCCGCAGCGCAAGCCCTGAGAAAAGCCCTGACAGGAAGGCAGTGGCAGCGAGGGCGATGGGTCGCAATGGATTGGCCCTTCCGGTTTGACGCTACCCCCGAAACTTTGAACATAGCTATGAGACATGTCAGATCTATAGATTATTTACCTTCAACATGGTGATTTTCCATAGCTTTGTTTTACTACCAGAGGATAAAGGTTGTGGCATTTGTCTGGCTTGAATTGGCCTGGAAAATGGGGCCCAGATTGGAAAAGAAATGGTTCCTCGTTTTATCATCTGAAATGTGGAACGACCAAATGGCCAGCCGACCAACAAACCAACGCATACCAAATGTAGGACAAGAGATGATGTGATGCCGTTTCGATGTTGTGGCAAGACTGCGAAGATATGTCAGCATTGCTGAGGCTTGCGGATAATCATCATCATCATCATCATCATCATCATCATCATCATCATCATCATCATCGTCATCGTCATCGTCATCGTCATCGTCATTGTCATCATCATCATCATCATCGTCATCTTCACCATCGTCATCGTCATCGTCATCGTCATCGTCATTGTCATCTTCATCATCATCATCATCATCATCATCATCATCATCATCATCATCATCATCCCCATCGTCATCGTCATCGTCATCATCATCATCATCATCATCATCATCATCATCATCATCAGCATCATCACCATCGTCATCGTCATCGTCATCGTCATCTTCATCATCATCATCATCACCACCATCATCATCATCAGAAGAAGAAGAAGAAGAAACATCATAAGCATCAAATCATAAGCATCATAAGCATCACCATCACCAAGGACAACATCAAGAACCACATCAGCATCAAAATGTATCAAAATCAAACCCCACCCAGTGATTGTGTTCCACTGCTGTTGGCCCTTTTGGGTTTTATGCTGGCTCAGGCGGATGAAAGATATCTGCCTCCGGGTCCCAAGTTCTTCTCTGTAGTCCAGCTACTCCAACCTGAGGACAGGAAACCCAATGGAAAACTTCCTCGCAGGAAGCACCAGGAAGCCCCCTAAAGATCCACAAAGTGTATGAATTTTGGTTCGGTGTTGTTGTGGGATTTTCTTCAACATGATAATCCACGATGATCCATGGTCCATGATGTTTTCCTATTTGTACAATCGATATCGGATGGCCACAGTCCCTCCATTTTCTCAACCCGTCGCAGCCAGGATCCACCACCTCCTCCTGAAGTGCCGCGAATGCCAAAGGCGGTGGTTTCCAGAAGCGAATGGTTTCCTGACAGCTGGGAGCTGGGCCATTCTTGATGGTTCACGGTAGTAAGTGGGTTAGTTCACCCTGGTTATAAGTCCGATAACTTGGGTCATAATCCACTTACTGAGGTGACCCACCAGATAGCCAGGGGAAGAGTAACATTGGAATTCGGAAAATGGATGAAGGTGGGAAAAAAGCGGCTGGAAGCACCAGGAACATGATGGAAAAAATGTTGTGAAAATGTTGTTCAGAGCCACTGACATTTTAGGCAGCAATTTGGGGGCAATGATTGATGAATGCAAATTTTCAGAATTTGCTGTAGGGACACTTTCAGGGAGCATGCCTAGAGTCAATCCAGCGATGAAATCTACCTTTTTTTTCTCCTGACCGAGGAAAGGCGGTGCTTTTGGCTAGTGTTTTTTGTGTGTGTGTGTGATTCAAGTGTGTAATTAACGTGCAATTATATATTTGTATAGTTTTTCTTAAAGGTCCGACGGAGGAACAGAACATAATGAAACCACCAACTATTGCACGGGGCTAGCGCATTCTGATCAGCGATCAGCCCCATTTCACAGCCGAGGTTCTCACCATGGAATCCACAGGTGCGCTGGCCCATGCTGGTCCAAATTGTTGGCCGCCTCCTCCGCAAGTGAAGACATAATATAGAGATACCCCTATTAACAGATGGTTTATAATGGAAAATCCAATCTATAAATGGATGATTTGGGGGTACCCATAGGTACCCCTATTTCAGGAAACCTCCATGTATGTGTGTGTGTGTTTCAGGTTTTCCTCACTGTGGAGGCCTGCCTAGAATCAAATGCAAAATCTCTTTCGGAGGCGGAGAATGGAAACTCCTTCCTACCAAGCTTGTGGCTTGGCGACCAGGAATGAGAAACGTCGCTGTACTCATTGCTTTACCTGTTCCTCAAGGCTGCTGGATAGACCTTGAGATACCATAAACTTTGAATCTGTCCTTCTTATTACGAGACAACGACTAACTCACATGCAGTTGCCTCAACTAGTTCATTTTTAGGACTGGCCCTACCAGACATGGGAAGACCGCATCACAGGGGGAACATCCCTTGCCACGAGGATCAGTAGCCGGCGACTTCAACCTAGCGAGACTGGATCGCTGAGCTGGGGTCGACCTGGCAGTTATTGCTTTGAGCCATCCATTTTCTCCTCAGGAGATGGAGATCCTTTTGAAGGTTTTTGGCGTGGTCTGGATAGCAATTGGAGACTCCAAGAACTGTCAGCCAGTGCTAGATACTGCCTGCATCAGAATCATAATACTACTGGTATGTATATTTTGGCCAAACTAAGTTCCAAAACGTGTGGAACTGTGCAATAAGTTCCTGGGTCATGTTTCTGTTCTTCTCAAGTACGTCTATGTGCCATTCGGTGCTATTTTCCAATTGTCACAGGACATGCAATACAGGGCAGGATCATTTTATCTCCGCCAAAATCTATCGAAGTGTTGATGACCAAAGCGCCATATCAAGACATCATAAGCAGTCATGCTCACAGGAGACTATTGGGATCCCTTCGGCGGACCCTTGCCCTCGAAGACGCCCACCAGCGCTGAAGTCTTAAGATCCTCGGCTGGTGAGTTTGACAAACCACTCACCTCTCCCTCTCCCTATTCACAGGCACAATTTGGAAAAATGCATCGTTTATGTGGTACAAACCAGGGGGCTCGGATGATTTCGATGTAGGTGTGAAATTAGGCTTGCGGACATTGATTTCCATGCACATTAATTGTCCGTAGAGCTGCACCTAGGACGGGCCTTCGAAGAACCTTTGAGCGAAGTTCTGGCTGGACACAGCGGACGCACCGGACAGCGCCCCTCGAGTGCTCCAAGGGCACCGCGTAAGGCGTCAGAGACATGCGCTGAATGGGGGATCTTAAAACCTTGAATGAGGTTATTAATACCATATTAAATCATGTTAAACCATATTAAACCACATTAAACCATATTAAACCATATTAAACCACATTAAACCATATTAAACCATATTAAACCACATTAAACCATATTAAACCATATTAAACCACATTAAACCATATAACCACATTAAACCATATTAAACCATATTAAACCATATTAAACCATATTAAACCATATTAAACCACATTAAACCACATTAAACCATATTAAACCACCATATTAAACCATATTAAACCATATTAAACCATATTAAACCACATTAAACCACATTAAACCATATTAAACCACATTAAACCACATTAAACCATATTAAACCATATTAAACCCATTCTATGAGGAGAGTGAGGATTTTTGAACGGGGGATATTGACCATTGATTCTGATTGGTTGGTCCAAAACAAAATGGCGGAGAAAAAAGCACACCAGTGACTGATGATTAAAACTTGCAAACGGTTCTTTGTCAAGGGAGCCATTTAACTTAACTGCCCTTTATGTTAGCATATGGATGCATTTGGTGGAAGGATGCACTGAGAACTTATATAGTATCACAGATGGTTTCTAAGCTGATGTCGCTGTAGAATTACGTAATTTGCGCATAGTCCTCTTACAGTGCGGATATTTGCAGAAATGTGGAGGTGTAAATCCTGTTCTACAGAACTATGTGTTGGGTGTCATACCATCATGATTGGGCCAGACTGGTTTTATCGTCAGTCTGGTGACCCTGGTTGGTACTATATAGCTCAGAGGGTTCAACGTCATGTGGGAGTCTGTTGCGACCTTAACCTGGATTCTCTGCCGGCTACAAAAAGATCTTTGGTTAAATCGCGGCCTCACCACAACGTGACCAGAAATGCTGGTCTGCAATGGAAACCCCGCAAAATCCCAAGAAACATAGAAAAAGAGATTGTTGAGATATTCATCCAGTTATAGTGATATCATTATATATCATTTACATATGTGTATATATATATATATAATGTAGATATCATGATATTATTCAGTTACATCCCAGATCACGGCTGCAGCAACTCAGATTGAAAGACAGGTCGCCCAGGCCCAGCCCTCTGCGACAGGTCCCTTCATCACTGGAGAAGCGGCAAAGGTCCGGTTGGGTCACGTTTCTTTGTGGCAATGGCTGTGCTTTGATGTGTGATAGCAACGAGTAATGTATGAATACATCGCAGGATATCGAAAGACATACTCGGGAAATATGATGTATGATAGGATCATCTAAAAAAGGATACCTATGTGTCTTTCTATCCTATCTATTTATCTATCAAAAGTTGATGAAGAAAGACTTTACTAGTTCCGTCTTGTTCCACTGGGATGATCACGGGCTTGGGACCCTGGTCACACGACAGTTCCCAGCCAATGTTTAGATCATTTGTCAAATGTCACCCTCTGGTAAACTAACAACAACTATCAAAACTAACATAATTATGGAAAATCACCCATTCTCAGTAGGCAAATCAACCACAAATGGGCCATGGCTTCCATAGCTATGTTAGTTTGCCAGAGGGTATAGACTTCATGGGAGATTGAAGTGTGCTGGATCCCAGGTTTGAGGCAACAGTTCAAACACCGACATCTCCAAGTCCATCGCCCAACTATGCGGCCGCTGGGCATATCTGGGGTTGGAATAGATTGGTTGGAACCTTCCTCGGTGTTTCATGTCCCAAGTGATCCAAGTGCAAAGCATGATCCAAATCTGGGGATCGAATGATGCCACATGGCGCTGCATGCAGTTTTGGCTTCTGAGGTGTGACTTCTCTGAGGCTTTAACTTGGCCATATGTACTGGAGTTGCTTTGTACAAAATGGATCACAATGGAACATGAGCTGAGCATAGTTCAGCTTTAGAATCTGCTGGCTGGAAACCGTCGACTATTTACGCAACATTTGCTTACTTTGAGTTGGCCTCCAGAGGTTTGAAGATGTGTTTGATAACCGGCCACGATGGCAATGGCAATGGTACCCTTGAATGATTGTCAATCTTCCCAATTTTCAGTCATGAGTCATGTGTTTAATTGATCTTCTAGATACTCGTACTTATTCTCCAATAGACAATTGATAAAATTTGATAAACTTGTTCCATCTTTCCAATTGATCTTCCACTGTCAGCACAGCCTCAAGCCTCAACCACATCTCTCCACGGCTGGGCAGGTTACTGCGCCCATTCAGCGCCCACCCCCAGAGTGGGAAGCATTGGACTCCAGGTCCAGTGGACCTGCTCGATGGGAGCCTTGGGCTGATGCTGTTTGGAGCAGGGGAGAGCCGGGAAAGCGTGGAGAGCTTTGAATAACAGATTGACTTTCTATGACCTTGCCATATCTTTTCAAGAATAGTGAATAGATGAGACATACTTGAAGATGATTCCTGACCCATATATTCATGTAAATATTTAAAAAAAGAATCGCAAGTACTCACAGGATGTGGTTTGCATATGATTTTCATGCATCCATGATCTCCTTATGGGTGAAACGTTGAAACCTGTCCCACACTCAGGAAGTTGCTTGGCCGGACTCCGCCGCGGCGTTTCCAGCCCCAGCGGCTGCCCTGCCGGAGCTGCCCCCAGTGCCCGCGGCGTTTCCAGCGCCCAAGGTCAGTGAGTTGGGCTTCGGATGGGATGCCTGGGAAGCACAGGAATCTGTACAGCTGAGCGACTGAGATTCGCATCGGATGGAGAAATATGGAGAAGTGGAGGGGAGGATCTGAGGATGAGGATGATGTGGGAAAAACATGGAAAAACGAGTTTGACTAAAAGCCGATAGGATGGGAACACACATGGAAACAACCGCAACTTGGCAACGTTTCGATGTCTCCTCCAGGCAGCTCCATGAAATTCAAAGTTGCAAGGAATCAGATGCTGAGATGCTCTCAGGGTCTTGGTGGTGTAGTTGTGCAAATTCATGCGCGAAGACTCAAACACGGTGCTGTGGTTTTGAGGGGGTGACAGGCAGATAGTCCCGTTAATTCAGTAGCAAACAACGCTGCCCTCTCGATAGCCTCCAACGCAAGACAATGTCATGCTGGAAGAAAAGTGACCGCACTGTTCCTGTCTTCGCGTTGGCGCATTTTGACCAACTGTTTAAGACTTTCCAAGCCCTTGCAATCAAAACCTTGGATTTTCCGAGCTCAAATTGTTAGGTATATAGATAATAGATGATAAATGATTATAATAAATGATTATAATAGTATATACAGATGTATATAGATAGATAATCTTATTATTCACCCACTGCAGGTCCGGTACCTCTTGTCATTCCGAGGTCATTCCACTGATGCAGCACAACTCCAAGGCCTGTGGGAAATTCTGGAGGGTACCAGCAGTGGCACAACTGTCTGACTTACACAGTTGTTGATCAAGTGGCTTTGAGTTTGGCATCTGGGTAATCATGAACAATTTGGAGTATCACAAGTTGTTCCAACGCAGTTGATTCATTCAGCTGGCTTCCTTTCTCTTCTGACTTGAGGAGACGACTGAGCGGCCCCTGTCCCCAACTGTCCCCAAGTGTTCCGACTGAGTGCTTGACTCGACCAGAGGTAACCGTCTTGTTGCTCTTTGCGACGTCTGGGCAACCAAGCAAGATCAAGCAAGTACGACTGTGATATGGGTGTAATTTGGGTATCTTTGAAGGATCAATGTATGATCAATGTCATAGGTCATAGTTTATCATAGTGTAGCCATGTTTATCCACCAGATGCCCTGTTTGTCCCACCCTGCTCTCTCTCTCTCTCTCTCTCTCTCTCTATGTTCCCAGCTGTGCCACCCATATCGAGCGAGGCATTGTGTGGTGGCTGAGATCGACACTGAACAGGCGGGGCTGAAACCTCAAAATCTTGACAGGGGTGCATGTGGTATATAGCTGATATACAGCTGATATATGGTACATATGGTACATAGCAGCTCCATTAATGTTCTTATTTTCAAAGCAGCTAGAGCAACAGTTTTGAGAATTCTTGAGATCTATATGATCTAGAAGTATTGCTTCGACCAATGATGATCCAGATGCTTTCTTTAGATATTTTCGAGAAAGCTTGCTTTGTTCAAGTCTGTGAGCAGCATGTGGGCTTGTGATTTTCATCCGATGGCATTGTTTTTTTCTTGTTCGGTTTGAAGCCTTTCCAGACCCACACGAAACATCAAAAAATGCCTCCAGGGCCGACATGCCGCCCCAATACGGAGACAGCACCGCGGCTTTTGAAAACCATCCGCAGCAGTTAGAACTTGTTGTTTTGGATAGTATCCGCGGCGTTTTGGGCACTGAAGACTTTCTAGAATCGAGCGCGGGAGGTTGGAGAATTTGCAGACCTAGGTCCAGGCACAATGAGGTTCAAGAGAAGGTGAGTCTTTGATGGTGAGGCAGTGGACCCAATAATGAACCATAGCATACCATAGCCATCCGTAGACTAGACCATATACCCAATTGGGACCATTTGGGGTATTGAAACCGACACAGCAAGGGTTTTCTGTTGTGTATTACCCCGTTAATTACCACATTTATTGGTGCCCCTGTTGATCTTCGGGACTCCAGCAGCAATCCGCCAACTAAACTTACTGAGGAGCCATCGCAGTTACAACTTTTCAGACCTGAAGGTGGGACACCATGTTGCTGACCATGGGGTAGTGTTGGTGGAGCTGTTGGAATGTGAACCACCATGAAACACCCATTTGGTGCGAAAGGTCCTCGAGGATCGAAAGTGACCCCCCCCGGCTTCGATAGCTTCCACACGTGTGGCACAACGTTGGCCTTCTCAGTCTCCACTCTCTGGGGATGCCGGGGGGGAACCAGGCTGTGTTGCTGACAGATCATGTCCTACAGCTGGTGGCCCTGGTCTCAAGTCCACTGGGCTGGGAGAACAGGACCAGTTGTGACCTCACTAGCCACTTGCCCCTAGGTTACGTGACAGAGGACCTGACTGTAACTTTTGTGTTTGCCGGTGATTGGCAAATGTGCAGGAAGGGTTGGTGTGGCACTAGGGATGCTGTCAGCTTCTTAGATCGGCTGAGGATGAGAATGGGAGCTTTGCCACTGCCTCGGACGGCCATGGCGAGATGTCAAGAGTTAGGCCCATTGATAGGTGCTAGTCATGGATTCTATGAATGGTGAAGCAGATGGTCCATTTTGGATGCAAATGGGGCAAATTTAATCAAATTTACACATCGGGATTGGCCAGAGGGTTCTTTTTCCGGCTTTATTTTGCTCTAGGATTTTGTTGTCCCGCAGCATGCCAAGGCCATACAAATCTCGCAGCAGTATCAAGCCGTCCTGGAGGTTCGTCATTGACGAATGCTGCAGGGCACTTCGCACTATGGTGTTTGGCAGGTGGTACTGCTTCGATGATTCCTGAGGATGTAGTTATACTGTTTACTGCAGTAATACCATTTGTACAAGTTTGTATGCCGTTCAAATCCATTGAGACCTGTAAACAACCAGTGAAGAGATATGAGGATATGATATACCCATCTAGGATCCATTTCTGGCCATCAGGCTGTTAGCGAGGAGCTCACCGCAACCTTTCAGACAGTTCAAGTTGAAAGGACCAGGGGAAGGCCAGAGCTGCTGGCAAACATGCATATAGGTAAAGTGGTTCACCTTAGAAAATAATCCTTGGAAAGTGACAGAGATTTCATTGCTTGGGAATCTAGTCCAAAATAATTCCTTAATGTAATGCCACCCCCAGATCAATCAACCCTGGTTGATAGATAATAGGGGCCACCCTAAAAAATGACAATTTCGCAACAAAATGGAACCAAAGTAAACATGCGGGGGTGTTATATAACCATCACACTCTCATGACTTATGACCAAATATCCCACGTCACATGAAATGAGTACGGGCCATGGATACAAATGAAATCAAATCAAGGTTATTATCTCAAAATGGAATGGTTTGACCGGCACATGGGCTGCAATATCTGAACCTCTTTCTGCTCTTGAACACGAACTTTAGACAGTTTGGGCAATGTTTCAGTTTCAATAATGCATTCCATCGCCTGTGGGAGGGGCAATTGGAGGGGCTACCATTTGTTAAGAGTTTGAGGTTAGGTGATTAAAACAACTTCAAATTTGAGTTTTCCCGGTTATCGATCACGTGCGCACCGGGCGGAGCCCGATTTTTGTTTATTTTGGGACAAAGGCTTCCTTTGTGATCCTTTCTTCCTCTAGTACTCTATCGTTCAGGAGTTGTCACCTTTTATGGCCCATAGTCATTCCATGTTATTCCAGAAGTCACTCTTGGATTCACCCAATAAAAAACCTAGAATAGCTTTGGTCATGCAACCAACACCATCACCCATTCATGTGGGATCCCACATGATGGTCTCCGGGATGCAGGAGCTGGGCGAAGGTGTCGCTGCAGCTGATTGAAGCCAAGCGAAGACAGAGGTGGGGTGAAAAGCCCCAGAGAAACAGTTGGGATCTTGGCATCCAAAATGTGGATATCATGGGTCAGTGGATTTTAGCCACTGAAAATCCTCTTAAATCAATCACGTTTTTCATGGGTGGGAAATCTGGCCCGGAAACCAAAGTTTTTGCATGTCTTCACTCCGATTGGTTGTTCCTGCAGACTAATTCTGGGACACAAGCTCTTGATACATCAGCAGTTGGAGGGGTTTTCAAGTGGTGGTCGCCTTCAGCTTACAGCTTGAATGCTGATTTCCCTGAGACGGTGGTGGAGAGAGAGTGACAGAGAGAGGGAGAGAGAAAAAACATATGAAATGAATATGGCCAAACAAGTAAAGTGGAGTTCAATAACAAGATTGATATTTCATGATATTTCTATAGCCTGACAAATCAGTACCCCAATGACCCATCAACAGACGCCACTGATGGTTTGCATGGGCATCGTTGGGCTCGGCCAGAGGCGACTTCAAGATCCCATTGATGAGACCAATCAGGCAGGAATCAAAAGACCCGGCGAGGGTCAGAGTCAGGGGAGGGAAGGAACCAGTGCCTCAGATGATCCCAGGGACTAGCGATCCAGAAGCAACCGCAACCTACCAGAATGGAATGGAATGAATGGCGAATGTGATATGATGTGATGTGGACCTCTCTCATCTATGGGGTTAGAGCCATCTAACATGTGTTGGCAGCTCCGAATCTAACAACATTGCCATTCATGGAATGAATGACATACACATTCAGGTTCCATCACATTCCATTGTTGCAAATATATGCATGTATTTATATGTGAAACATGGTGTTTAGATTGAAACTTTGCACCTGGAACCATTGCACCTGAACGTTTCGATACATTGGAGCCTGAAGTTGAAGAAGATGTCCAAGTATGTTCCGCAGACATTTGTATGGCATGGCTCAAGTCAGCATCGACCACTGATACTACTAGGTTATACTGGGTTTATGATGGAATCACACGGCCTTTCTCAAACTCACCCTTTTTGATTGACACGGATCCGTTCCCCAGCCACCATACATCATGGTATGTTGACCTCTGAACACTGCTCCAGACCTCGGGGTGACTGCACTGCATGGAAACCCTGCTTGGTGAGCCATTCTTGGCGTGGAAGACCAAGAAGATGTCAGCCGTTGCCACTTGGAAGATCTTGGGAAGTCCCAAAAACTGATGGCTACGGCCGTAACTAACGGTCAGGAACTGATTGTTTAGCTCGGAAAACGGTTGGCCCTTGGCCTGGCGGCACCATTCACACATACAAATTGACCATAGTGATGTCAATCCCAGGTAAATTCTGTAGCCTTGCTTGTGGGAGGTTCGCGGTTCCCATACAGATTCTTTTTGCCACGATTGTTGATTTTCCCATTTTTCACACCTGGGGCTGGCATTATAGGAGTTGTGTGCCAAGATTTGAGATTCCCAAACCTAGAGATCTTGGTCATTTTTCTAAGGATTAATATGTAGCGAGTAGAGTCTAGGAACATGAACAAGTATGAACCGTCTAAATTATATTCTAATATATTCTACTACCTTTGTAAATAATTGTAAATATATTCTGTTATTTCTACTATCACTAGTTGCCATTGGGTGTCCCCATCATTGTCGGTTTCGCCCGTGGAATTTGATGGTGATCCCAGCAATATCTACCGAGACCCGAGGTGCCTGTGGACTTTGAAGCCGCTGGAACTTCCACCCCGGTGCCGACACCTGTCCCAGTCAGATGTGAAACTTGCTCTCTGGTAAACTGTTACATAACTATGGAAATCGCTATTTTTAATGGTAAAATCCACTATAAATTGTCCATTTTCAATAGCACTGTTAAATTACAAGAAACAAAAGTAGAAGGGTGGCTCTTCGTTACACCCAATGCCACATGCCATGCACTGAGGAATATGCGAAGGTATGCGAGTGAACCGGCAAATCTTTGGAATGCTCCATGGCAAGCGCTGGACGACGAAATTGAAAGCGTTTTCAGCTTCTAGGCAGAATATTGGCAGGCTGCACCCTAGGAACATGATGGGAAATTGAGGGTGAACTTGCTAGACCTCTGGTGAGGCTTCTAATATGAGATCTTTCGTGTGATATTGGTCCCATCAAATGTGTTAGAACATGGTTGTTGTTTACCAAAAACTCATAGAACACCCGCTTAGAACACCCGCAGGCTCTATTTCAGTGTGGTGTCTTCTCCAAGAGTCCTTTCCGGTATGCTCAGGTTACTCAGCGCCCTTAGCTCTCCCAAGTTGAGGTGACCTTCGCTCCCAAAGCGAAGAAACGATCGAAGAGGAACTGGCCAAGGAGCACAGATATGCCAAGGCTTCTGGACGGAATCCCCTGGCGGTTCTCCAGTTTTCAGATGGACAACAATTGGGGATATGGTATGGTAGTAGGACATAGGACCAACATGGACCAACCATTACATGGTGATAGAATGGGAGATTTACATTCATAAGAAGATCAGAAGCATATTATAAAAGCGACATCATGACTTTGAGATATTTGGGGTTGTCCAAATGGTGCTGGATCCTTTGAGTAAACCGCTGTCAAGCTCCAGTCCCTTAGCCGGCTGCCATCCTACAATTTTCTGGCCAAGCCAGCCCTTTACGACACCAAGATTTCCATATAGTTTATATATAGTCGAACTTTTGGCTGCTGTAACTTTCTACAGTTCAAAATGTCCGTTACAGTATTAATCCATGTTTGGGCTTGCTAAACTCTTCATGTTCTTTAGCAAAATTCTTGCTTAACCCCGATTCGGGCCAAAATCTCATTTGTTCAGCGTTGGGTTTTGGGATGTTCGCCATTTTTCCTGCCCAAAATCTCCAAATTAATAAATTAATCCATTAAAATCCTCTAAAATCTGGGAAAAAAAAGTGCAAACTCCAAACATCCATAAAATCTCCAAACATCCATAAAAAAACATAAATTTCCATTAAAAAAACCACCACGTTTCGCTTTTTTTTTTGGTAGGCCGGCCCCGTGCGTCGCGCCTTCCCGGAGCGAAGCCTCGCTCTCTTGGTGACCCTGGCAGTGGAGATCCCAGTGGCCTTTATCATCACGGGTGGATCGCAGGAGCTGGGGATGGCTGGGGCAGTGCTGGTGATGTGGGTAAAACCACAGGGTAAAACCACCCATCAATTGGGAGATTTTAGGAATGGAATCCCAGCTATTTATGGTGAATGGCGATGTTCATGGTGATTTTAATGATGATTAATGAGAGTTTCATGGGGATTTAATGGGATATTATGATGATTGATGGTGATGATCTATAATGTGGGAAACCCATTGCCATATACCTGCCGTTTGGGGATAAATTGAATCCCATCCATTTATGATGATGGATGGGATTCTAATGGGATTTTAATGGGATTTTAATGGGACAGAATGGGATATTATGGTGCTTATCTATATATAATGCATATTTATATGCGTTAAATCCTTATATCTGTTCAGTCGCCTTTGGCAATCAAACGCGGCAAGTGCCAAAAAAACTCAGAGAGAGAGAGAGAGAGTGTCTTTTTGTTGGGAATATATACATCAAATCATTGGTATGTCTATAGCAAACCCCAAACAGATAGAAACACTTACAGTAGTCACTTTGAAATCCAGTTCACAATTTGTTTCCTGGGTTGCCAGCACTAACCAGTTGTATAACAATCCCCAAAAAGAGAAGGGGAAACGTCACTGCACCACCTGCCTGGCAATACGTTTCTGCTCTTGGGGGGTTACTATATAGAATTTACTATACTGCGGATTTAAGCCACAAACATGGTGGTATACTAGATATTGGGATATTCATGGGATGTGAATAAGACACATATAATATATGTTACTGTATATGTTGATGTGGAATTCAACCAATGATAAACCTCCCATTTAATGGGATGGTTGAAACCACCCACTGAGAAATCGGGGATGGTTCAGGGGCTTGGGGTTTCCACATGAGATGAGGTGGGGCCAAAAGCTTGGGAAAACATAGTTTTGGCATGTTTTGGCTATGTTTTTGAAATATTACAGCATTATTGGGTGAACGATGCAAGCGACAAGCGAACATGTTTCTATGCCAAAAAAGTTGGTTTTTGCTCAGGGGGAATGTCACATGCTTGGGAGGTTCAAGTAGTCGAAAAGATGTTGCGACCTTCCCAAATTTGATCCCAAAAGATTGCTTTCCCAATCAAATGGGAATGAGGGTTGGGTCCAAACCCTATGAGTTTGACATGTGTCGGGGGGGCTTGAATTAATTACAACCATTGTGGAATATCAGAATTGTTCGATCTGGGGGTCTTTAAAGATCACTTTGAGATAGTTGTACTACTCTACTCTTAGTGTTTGTTTATGTGCGACGTTCAAAAAAAGGGCAGGTGAACGCCTTGAAAAACATGGAAAAAAACACACGTTGCCGTTTCCCTAATGTTTAACTCTCATGTTTCACAATGCGAAGTTTGTTTTTCATGTGAAGCCACTACATGTGCCAACAATAAACAGCCAAAAAAATGTAAATGATTCTAAAGTACTGAAATCGAAATGGAAAGGATAGTTGATGGATCCCAGCTTGGATGCAACAAAGGCCAGCGGTTCGAAAAACATAGCAAAGCGTAAGCCTGGAGGTCATGACTGCAACCACCCAAAAATCACTAGGCGTAGACATGCTGGTAAGGGATTTGGAAGGGTATCTCGTGCACCCATTGCGAGAGTAGTGCAGAATACATTCTCAAGATTGGTATTCATTACTGTCACATGGGCACGTCAAGATGGCGGACTTGTCTATGCTCCAAGTGCACCTAGACAATGGAATACATTGCAACACATTCCAATACAATCCCATGGAATACCACGGAATACCGTGGAATATCCACATCCAACCTACATCTGGCACCAGGGCTTGAAGCAGCTGGTGGGCTCCGATCGTTACACGCTGCTGATGGCCTTTCTGCCCTTAACCTCGGCCATTTCTGGCAACGTCGGGCTGCAGGCCTCCTCCCTGACCACCCGTGCCATTTCCCATGGGCGTCTTGCCGTCCAAGTCATTGGCCAAAGGGGCAGAACTAACTTCCATGGGAGGATTGATAAATGTTTGATGAAATTTAGACAAATAATAGATAAATCATGATAAATCATATGTAATACATATATGTATAATACGTATACGTTATCAATAATCACAGGCATGAATAGAATATATATATGATGCAATCAAACTCAAACTGTAGGACCTTAGTTACATCATGTCAAAGCATGTCCGCCATGGAACTGAGGAGCTGCGACAAAAGCACCTATTTCAGTTGGATGCGTGCCGTGTCAGCACAACGGTTTGATGTGTTCTTATGGATATAGTATATGATATTATGTGAAAAATTGACAAACAGGAGTATGTTACCATTATCCAAAATGACGATTCCTTCGCTTCAATCCACGAACCAGATATGGGTTTGTCCCAAACGACAAGTGGATTTGCTACGTAGTAGGTATGGCAATGATGATTAACAATGTGATATTGGCGCTTCGTATTTTCAGACAAACAGACAAACCCATACAAAGTGGATTACACTCTGGGGGGAAGGTGACTTGCTTTGGCGTATTGCAGGGAATGGGAAGATTCTGCGACGGCTTAAATATCCCCCTGACTCAAACACAGGACAAGCAACGTTGCAGACTTCCAAATGATCACACCTTAAGAATCCTATGCCTCCTTTCATCAATGGTTGCCCTGGTTTTCCCAATTTTCCGCCACTGCCCAAAGGTTTGGAAGTGGCCACCGCTGGTTTGTTGTCCATCGCAACTGGCTTTGCCGTTGCGCTACTGGCCTTGGTATGGACTTGGGTCCAATTTCCAGGAGGTGCGCGATGTTTTTTGCTGGAGTTTTTTATCGGCAAGATGCATACCCTGCATTCCCATTGACATGTTAGGTTAGCCGAAAGGGTAATTGGCCATTGCTACTGTATTCAAGGTGCTGCAATTAGGGACCAGCAGAATAGTTCGATAGAGCCTTAAACCAAAGGATTGATTAAGCAACACCGTCCAGATCTTCAATGGCAATTGGGGCAGCATGTTTTGGGTCCATCCATTCCCTATACAGTATTTCCATATCATCATTCTAAAAGGCCACTGGTGGAAGGTACCCCTACGGAACATTGTTTTATCAGCCTGACGTAGTACCCAATAGCGGTTGGACTTAGGCAAGTTGCATCAATGGCTTGGTTGAAGGGAAAAATTGGAGGAAGCCTTGGTTTCACAATTATCTACTCGTATGAATTTTATAGGTTTTTCCTGTGATATTTCCCTACGACCAATCCAATTGATCTTGGCCAATACAATACCCGCATTAATATCCACATTGTATCATATCCCACTTAGATCCCCATGAAATATCCGCGTGATATCCCAATTCCCAAAAATATCCACAATACATTCCGAAATGTGGCTAGATTATTAAGGGGAATACCATCAAGTCACCTAGCATCTACAGACATATATTTATAATATCTATACATTGACACACAGATACATTCCGACAAGGTGGTCTCCCCAGTTATGGTCGGTCGCGCAGGGCCTGACGTTGGCTTCGCTCTTACGGTGGGAGTCTCACAGGCCTTCAGCATCATAGTGGCAGGCATCACCGGGTCCATTGAGCCATGGCTGTTGCACAGGGATCAATGGATCGGTACGGATATTTAAATGTAAATATATACGCATATACATGTCTTTAATTGCAATATTGTATAAACACAAACGTGGTTGTAACTAACACAACCATTAAGTAGACATATTTACACGCACATCTATATACATATAATGCATACATGTACAATATATATATATATAGTCATGTCGTATATAGATTTCATATGATCTTGTGGGTATAGTGTGTTCTTTGCCCATAGATTGAGATACAGTAATATGCCCGACGTACGGACCGCATGTGCCAAGAAATCATCCCAGTCAAGGCCCAAAAAATCCCCTGGTGGGTTGAGTACAGGAATTTCTTCAAGCCATTCTGGGGAACTATGGTTAGTTCAGATATAGCATCTTAAGGTGATAGCACAGCGAGCAAACCAACCTCTCAACTTCTTCCTGAGTAGGATATCATTGCCATCATGCGCCCGTATTCTAAACATTGTTGGCTGGTAGGTGGCATGGATGGGTTGAAGGTGTGAATCAGGATCTGTGGCTTTTCACGACAGAATCCCACAAAATCTCACTTCCTGTTTCGTTCTTGGGATCGAAGTGCTGACATGGTGACATTACAATGTTGGAGCATCCAGCCATTCCACAGCCATCCGCCCATGAAAAAATCTAAGGCGCCAGTGATTTTCTCGTTCATCTTCCATGGTGACGCTGGCAAATGGGCCGGACCGAAGCTTGACTTTTTGTGTTTTGTGGGGATCACTAGGCTGGTTGCCGTTCTCCAGTGCGTGAAGGTTGATGATGGTTCACGTGTCTATTGGGTACAGCTTATTTACAATATCCCAGATCCTCTGAGGATGGAGACAGCGGTTCAAGATGTGGCTGGAGCATTTGGAGTAGCCACCTGGCTGGACATGATGGGAACCTGGCTGAGGTTGGCTGAGCACCTGGAAAGCAACAACTAACCAAACTGGCCTCAAGATATCTCAAGATTATATAATTTCGTCGGTTCATGTTGGTGCGGCATTGACCCGCTGATTTAATGGATTGGATCTTGGGAAAATTTACAGGAAACCCCGTTGTTTCTGTTGCGTTTTCCTGCACATGTTCCCATTATCGCTGCAAGGTCTATATCGCGCAGCTCATCATGATGGCATGCGTGAAACTTGGCCTGTCCCCTGCAGCTTAGGGCAATGGCTGGTCAAGGCCTGACTCTGACCTCCGACCAGCTGGCCCACATGGCTACTAGCCAATGCGTGGAAATACCCAGGCTTGTCTTGCGAAGGATCGCAGGGACGCACAATTTTTGTATATAGTTTCCAATTTTGTCCCGCTTTTGTACAGGCTTGAGCCTACAAGTTTTGTCATACATGTGAAGTGCACTCAGCATCTGTCCCAACTCCTCCTAGGAATTTCGGCTTGGAGTATTCAACCAATACAGAGTTGGATTTCCAGCAAGGGCATGGCTCAAATGATCCTTGGAACATCTTGAAACTGTCCTCCAACCATTGGCCCTTTCTGGCCAGGTTTTTGGCACTTCCAGATGCTTCCATTACTGGCTGATATTGGCTGATGCTGTGCCTTCCAAGGCGACCTTGCACAGTTGAGACCATGGGAGCAGTCCAAGAACAACCAGTTGGAACCTATTTGGTGCAACATCTAAGTGCCAGACAACACATGGAGCAAAAAAAATGTCTGAGGTACTGCCATTGACAGAGTTGTTCCTTGGTACTTTTGAGGCTTTTTGGAGTGACTCCCAACTCAGCTTGGCAGATTGCACTGACGAACTTCCCAGCCTGGGAAACTTGGGAAGCTCTGGGAAGCTGGCCCCAGGGAGGGCACCCTCGGAGCCAGACTGCTGATGGAGGTGCACGACTAGACGATAAATATCATATACCCAAAATGAATGAGAAACCATATTGAACAAGGGTTTCTAGAGATAATGTGGGCAACCCAATAAGAAATATACTAGTATGTACCATTTAGGCATGGTTTATACCACCCATTGATGATGATTTCAGGGATGGTATATTGCTGTTTTGCCACATTATTGCAGTAATATGTGGAGGAGAGATCAGGGATGTTGCGAAGCACTTTTGCACAAGTTTGGATGCAGTGAGGCCCAGTTATCCATTTTGACAGACGGTGTTGGATGCTTCTCCATATATCATACATGCGTCATATCTTTGGTGCCGGATTACGTCCACAATAGTGCATTTGCACGCAATGGAATTGGTCGTGCAAAATATGGCGTGCCCTTCTCCATCAACAGTGGCATTGAATTCGTAGCGCTGCTGATCGTCTATTGTCTATGGACTAGCGCGGCGTGCCGAGGTTGCATGCTGAAAACACAAGGTGTTCCGATCTTTGTTTAGAGCCGGAGGTTGCTGAATGATGGAGACACGTGTCCAACATGCCTGTTTCATGTCCGTCCACATGGGATGATGACCGATCAAGTACTAAAATCATGAGGAACAACTTCGAAGTTGCTGCATATTTGATCTGAAGGTTTTAGCACTGCTTGCCCCCCAGTAGACTAACATAGCTCTGGAACATCACCCTTTGTAGCAGATGTTAATAGGTAGATCATCCATAAATGGGCCATTTTCCATATCACCAGATGGTAGCCTCAAAAAAGAAGTGATCCCAGGCTCATGAAGGTTGCGGCCATCGACGGCTCAGCGTCTTTGAGGTGGAACGCTCGGCAGCCCAGCGGTTTGCAGATGGGGAGTTCAGCCTGAAAAGGGACATGGCTCTATGGCAAGCCGAAAAAGCGATAGAAAAGTAAAATCCCACAGTTTTTTTTGGAAAAAAGATACTCTATCTTTTTTGGGGTGTGCCTATACCCATGTCAAAGAGGAACTTAATGATGGGTTTGATGATTTGGCCAGCAAGAGTTGGTGATGTTAACGGCTAGCACATATTTTGCAAAAAAATTGTTGCCAACAAACATGTGGGCTTCATGGTTTAGTCACCAAAGCATAGGTGGGTAACCAACCAGAAACTGCAGATGACGTTGTTTCGAACTGGGGGATACCCCTTTTTATTGCCATGATAAGATGCAAAAACAAATGACAATGGGATTTCGGGGTCCTTTTCGATCTTTCAACCATATACGGGATGCTGATCCCCAATAACTAGTCTTGGGGACTTGGGGAATATGTTGATACCACAAATCATGATTGGAACCCAAACCAGACCGCGGCAATTGCACATTTAATCCAAACAAATGCGGGACTAATCATCCAAGATACCATGATTTGGGTTCAATGCGCACTTTCGAGGTCGCATGCCCGGAACATCTGAGTGGAAGACGCCCTTCCTACCTACCGCCAGGGATCTTGGTGTGGGGGGACCTGTGTCTTGGCAGTTTGATCTCTCCCGAGTGCTCCCCTCATGTATGCAAAATAGCTTGCGAAAATTGCGGGTGATGCCATTGCCAAGTCGATCTTCCCGTGGATCGTCAAGTCATTCTTCCCCATTGAGTTTCAATTTGACTACCTCCATATATGTACATCGACATAGTGAAGTCCTTGTGTTGGTCCCTTAAATTTAATATCCTTTAACCATCTTTAACCATTATTAGTCGTTGGACGTTCGGTTTTATCTTGGATGTATGATTTGGTTTCTTCAACTTCAACTCTCATTTTCGGACTTTCTGCCTTCTTTTGGGTGCCCCGTTTGACAGGACGATGATTTGTCGTGGCGATGGGTGGAGCTCCAGGGGTGGGGCCCGCTGGGTTTCACTGGATCTCTGAGGACTTTTTGGGTCTGAAAAATGGGATGGTATACCGTACACCCAATGTATACCACAAATAGCTATGTAAATTTTGATATATATATATATGTATATATTATAGTATATTTATATAGATATACATATAAAATTATATTTTACATAGTAACAGTACCTGGTTGGAATTGGGAAATTGGTTGATGGTCTCAAAGATTTCGCAGTTTCAACGATGTTTGGGATGGTGATCCCCTTTGACCTTTTTGTTTTGCAGGTGAGTTGAAAGCAACAACCAGATAAGAGAATGTGATGACACTTACTGAAGGTAAAATGAGAGTAATCAGAAATATGTTTTTTATCTGGCATTTTTTGAAGATAAGGCAACTTTCCGCAACAAAGCCTCAAAGCTGAAAGTATCCGAGCATCTGTCAAAGCAAGAAACTAAAACAAAGTAACTAACCACAAGTAGAAAGTTTATGATCAAAGCAAGAAAGTTTCTACCAATATCCTGTTACACTGTTGGTCCTTTTGTGTTCTCGCCGTGGTTCCCAGGCGGCGGCATCCCTATTTGCCCTTGGGTCTGCGGAACCCAGTGCTGGGCAAGGTCCTGGATCCTCGGTCGACTGGGTCAACCAGGGGATATGTTAGCTCACAAGCTATCTTTGGTTTTTGCGGAGTGTTCCCCAGATTTACCCATGGATTTGTTCAGTCATTCATAGATGGTTCAGAGACACCAGCAGGATACAATTCTCTCTGCGTGTGTGTGCGTGCATGTGCCGAGAGAAACCACGTGGCATTCGCATGTCTCCATTGATGCTTATGCCGAGAATGGCTGGTTGGGGCTGGCAAGCTGCATATGCAAATATATTCCCTTTTTTCCCCAGCCACCTGGAATCTTGAGGGTCCACCCCAATTGTTTCTTTATGTTTGTGGTCATGTCATACATACCTCAGCAGCCTTGGAAAATTGATCTTTGGTTGCAGGAGGTTTTGTTCAATCATTGGGGCGCGTTTGAAGACACTAGGACTCTGTAATCTCAATCGGGTGCAAGGTCGTTCAGAAAAATCAGCAGCACACCTCCCTTCCCGAATTGGTTGTGCCGGTCCAGTCAGCGATTTTGCTGTAGTATTTTGCATCGGCCATGAGCGTCCACATCTACCAACAGTAGCTTTGAGTTGCCCCATACCCATCTGTATGTAGACGACAAGCTGGCCAGCTTCTGGGTTATCTCCCATGTCTAGTTTGTGCTGAGGCATGACTCGTCGGGCTGCCCATGAAGGGAGGAGAGTGGTAGAGGGGACGGCTAGAACCGCGCCAGTAGGAGCATTCAAGCTGCGGGGCAGCCTTGGTTCAACCCTGTTGGTTGGAGTAGTGTGGTCTCAGGTCTCACTGACTGCCCAATCTGAAAGAAGAAAAGCTTGTACTGAGGATCGCAAGCTGCTGCAAGCCAGCTGCCCCCATGCAGGCGCCTTTCTCGACGCGTGTTGGAACCTGTGGTCAGCAGGGGTGTTGTATACATTACGAGATTCCACATGACATTCTTGGTCCATGTGGCTGGAGCCTCTACGCAGCCTGAAGCACCAGAGGCTGGGCACTTTGTTCCACGCAGCTTCAGATTGGGAAGTGCATCACAGCTCCTTGCATTGAGAAGGGCTTGCCAGATCTTGCGAAGGGTGTCCCACTGCCTGTCCATTGATATTGCCCTGTTCTGTGTAAATATTGGGCTTGATATTGACCCGTTTGGGTGGCCCATGGTGGCCCCCATTTTGGCTACCAGATGACAGTCTCTCTCTCTCTCTATATATATATATATAAATACATATATATATATATATACATATATATAGATTGTAGCACGTGGAATGGCTACCATTTTCCATATTTCTTTTTTATTAGCACACATTTCCGTATTCCCGATGTTTGTTTTGATTTCACTCCCAACATGTCCAGGAAACTTTTCCAAGAGAATCGGCCAGAAATTGGCCCCCCTGGGACCGATGGCACCCCAAGGTGCTGGCAGAGATCGCGAGGGCTGGTCCTATGGAATCGCCTGGCAGTCTTCCTCTTGGGAGCGATGAGGGATGGTGGTGAAGATCCCATTGGATGCCAATGGGATCCCATTAGAATCATCAACCGGGATAATCCAATGGGATAATCAACCATTAGGTGTGATTTTAATCAATAGATTCAATAGGATAATCAACCATGAAGTTTGATTTGATGATCAACCAATCAATCAATGGGACAATCCATCAACCAACCATGGATTCAACGTTGAATAGGATGCAAATGGACTGGGGCCCTTGGCCTCACGGCTATGGTATAGCTATAACCCATCAACTGGGGATGCAACCAGTCAATCACATGGATATAAGTCTCACACAACCAACTGCCGGCTGGTGGTCGTCAATATTTGTTCTTGGTGTTCATCTCTAACAAAGGGATGATGATCGCAGTTGGACTTTTGGATTTCTTGGATCGGTGGCAAGCACCAACCGGGAGAGCATAGTTTGGGACGGCAAGCAAGCCCGCCAAGTGCGCAAATCCATGCTTAATTCTTCCATGTCCAAGTGTTTGAATGATGCTCCAAGTAAGAATGAAAAAGAACACAGGGCAGTTGGATCAATAGTAGAAGAGTTACATTCTTTCTTGACATCACGATTGGTGGTCTGCAAGCGTGACAGGAGGTAGCTCCTGGACCTCTGGATACTCTTCGACGGCGCCTTTGGGTAAGGACAAATGGGGTACGGACAAAGATGGACAAAGATGGACAAAGTGCTTTCTGAGTGGGTTGATGTTTCCCATTTATGGCAGAACCCCATGCAGTTGTTGTGAAACTCAGCTGATCTCACCTTCCACTTGACCCCAAGATGCGAGGACGTTCACATGAATCAGAAACCTCAACCTTTCATGGCCAACAACTTGAGCCTTATGGCAGCCCTGGGCCCATGATGGTCCATGCCTTTCTTCGGCTTCGATGGAACATTGCCATCTCTGGACTTGCAGAACGTCCACAAGGAGAGACCGCAGACGGACAGGTGAGGGAAGCTGCTTTCCCACATTCATCGGCGAACCTTCGGTGCCGCACCGAAGCTGTGCAACGTGAAGAGATGGAGATCAAGGCAGACAGTCAGCACCTTTGATGACGCTGGCTGAACCGGAGGTAGCATTTAGTTGGAACGGAGGCTCAAAGATTTTAGCTTCTTGTCATATTCAGCTGAATCTGAGGAAAAAGATGGAGGAAAGAAAGATGGGACAGGGGGTTCGGAGCCAAGGATGTGAGACTTGGGGGTTTTACATACATGTCGGATGGGAAGAGCGCTCCAACGCAGATAAGTCATGCAAGAGTTAAACCACCCCCATGGAGCACGCTTCTCTTCATTCAGTTAGAGGTGGAAACCGTGGGTTTACTGTATTTCATGTTGTATCTGATCTACTAGGGTAGATTTGTGCAGGGTAGTTCAGCCCAAGGAGTGTTCTTCAAAGTTGTTTCTTAGGATTTGTTAAGCCCTTTTTTGACATTTTTGGGCTTTGTAGCTGCAGCCATTTTCATCATTATAAGCAATTCTTGTATAGATTGGGCAATTTGTAGCCGCCATGGGCGAGGAAAGCCCAGCTATTTGGGAGGTGATCGGTGGCAAGGACAAGGGTGGCATCATGGTGCGCGAAGGACGAGGTTTGCGCAGTAAAGAGTGCTCGGATCGCTTGGCCTTTGCCTCCTTTGTTGAGGAGCTAGAGCTGGTTGGCGAAAGATTCTGAGTTGGCTTTTTGATGCTTTTTGTATGTTTTTGGCCGGTGAACATATGTCAACATTGGCTGTTATGTTGCATGATTTAGCTTTATTTAGAATCATGCACCCAAAGCTAAGGCTATCTTAATGATTTGAGATTGGTTTTCGTCCTGAAACAAGGAATTTGCCCCCCAGTTGAGGCTATCTTAATGGGAAAATGATGATCAACCTGGCTGTATTGTGGGGGAACCCTATTTTCAGCATCCACCGATTGCACCTTCCCCAAGAAGTGGTTTGTGAGATGGTGGACCCACCGGGTGATTTCGCATGGGTTTTGGAACGCTGAATTCTTAGATGCATCTTTTTTTACATCTTTCTACCATGAATAGTCTGACACGATATTCCGAGGGGCATTGTCGACAGAATCGGAGTGTATCCAATGATCAGTTGCTGCTCCGAGATTTTTAAAACCTTCCACCCTAATGTGGGATGAAAGCGACCCCCCCATTGACGAACACAATTTGTGGACACATGTCTTAATATGTCTCAAGCACCACTCAGGATTGCACTACAAGCTCATGGCTGGCTCAGGGCCGCAAACTGGCTGGGTGAGTATCAACATCGGTGACAAGACCCTCTTGAAATGCATTGTGAAGCCACCCCCAAAGCCACCACTCTTTTGCGCATGGTACTCTGGGGGCTTCTCGAAAGCAGATGGAGAGAAGCTTCTACAGCCTTTGATGGATGCCATCCATCTGACTGGTGTTCAGAAAAGTTGTGTGCTTCACTTCCCAGATGCCTATGACATGTTTGGTGATGGATGGGAAGGCCGTGAACCTTGGTCCAAATATGTTGACAAATTGGTGGAAGAAATCAATAAGGTGGCTGAGTCAGAGTCGCAACCGCTCATACTCTTTGGTCATAGTCGGGGTGCGTCCCCTGCCATTTGTGTGGCTAGTCGTCTTGGCGCACGTGTGAAACAAATTTACATCGCTGCATGTGGTGCAATGCAGGCGGGTGAGCCAACAGCTTGGGAGACCTTGAGCTTGAACTTCAAAAAAGGGGGTGACAGAGAACTTTTGGCATGGTTCTACAGTCTCCAGCCCGACAATGTTTTCCTAAAACGTGCTGTTGAAAAAGGAGATGACGAATTTGAAGAGCAAGTGAACAGCAGCAAATTCCTGTCTGAGATGTTATCTCTTATGCGAAGGCAATATCGAGATGCCATGTATCCAGACCCAGATCGGGACTTCAAGGCAGTTCCAGCCAACATCACAGCTTTTGCAGCTTTGCTGGATGAAAGCAGCCAACCTGAACATATGGAAGGCTGGAAGCTCTTGACTCTGGGGAAGTTTCAAAATGTAAGCCTCAATGCCGGCCATATGGACTGCTTGGCGCCCAATGAATCAGGGAAATGCGAACTCTTTGAGCACCTGCAGCAAGATTTAAAGCAATATCTTCCCTGAAAGATGTATCAAAATAGAAAATGATAGATTGCAACAATATCGGACATACCTATAACATCCTATAACTATCATGGAAGTCAATACAAAACAATATACCATAGTATTACTAGTACATAGCATTATGACACAATGTAAAATCTAGAATGTACCATGTATAATGGGAATGTAAAACGTGTAATGTACAATGTAAAAATGTAGGATATATTATGCAATATGTTTTACAATGTATAATTAGATGAGAGATAATCTATAGTGTAATATGCATTATAATGTCTAGTTGTTATGTAACATCTACATATAATAAAAGATGTAAAATATATACTGTAGAATGTAGGATATAGGCAATGTACGATCCATGATATTGAATGCGATTGATATTATGCAATCTAATATAATATATTATATAATGAAATATGATATATAATTTATATTTCATATTCGATAAATATATATATATATAATGATCTTTATCTGAAATATATTAAACTAGGGTTGGCCCGCTGTTTCCAACAGCGTGGGTTTTCGGTTAATCGCTTGTAGATAAAAAAAATTGCGTTTATTATTATTCGAAGGAAATTTAGAAGCTAAACCTTCCGATAATATCGACAAATAGAAAACGCACAACCATAAAGAAAGTAAGAAGATAAAGAAAATCAGAAGAGAGAAGATCAGATAGGAAGAAAATCAGAAGAGAATAGATGTAGGTGCCCCAAAAGGTAGGAAAGTCACGAAACACTGTCTTTTTCCAATGTTTTACGATTCCAAAGGGTCGAAAAATAGGCTCTCGTTAAAGTAGCGGATACGGAGATATCTTGGCAAATAAAACATTAAAAATTACACGTTGTTATAACGAATTTAGAAATAAAAAATTATTAAACCAACCCACCAACCCAACCCACCAACCCACCAACCCAACCCACCAACCCACCAACCCAACCCACCAACCCACCAACCCAACC
>BGPT01001288.1:124376-158756 GCA_003297045.1 Symbiodinium sp. clade C Y103
GTATTTTACTATTTTTTTACTTCTAAATTCGTCATATCAACGTGCAACTTTTCGTTGGTGGGTTGGGTTGGTGGGTTGGTGGGTTGGGTTGGTGGGTTGATTTAATTTCTAAAAGGGCTCCGAAGGGAATAATTTTTAATACTTTTGACTTCTATAACGCCGTATACTTTTTTTACATTTTTACTTTTAAAAGTGGTCCGAACATGAGGTATTTTAATATTTTTTTACTTCTAAATTCGTCATAAGAATGTGCAATTTTTCATGTTTTATTTGCCAAGATATTTCCGTATCCGCTACTTTAACGAGAGCCTATTTTTCGACCCTTTGGAACCGTAAAAGATTGGAAAAAGACAGTGTGTCGTGACTTTCCTACCTTTTGGGANTTCTCTTCTGACTTTCTTCCTATCTGATCTTCTCTCTTCTGATTTTCTTCATCTTCTTACTTTCTTCATGGTTGTGCGTTTTCTATTTGTCGATATTGATGGAAGGTTTAGCTTCTAAATTTCCTTCGAATAATAATAATAACACTTTTTTATCTACAAGCGATCAACCGAAAACCCACGCTGTTGGAAACAGCGGGCCAACCCTAGTATATATATATTGATATATATTTTAATTTTGATATATATTTTAATTTGATAAATATTATTAATGAGAAATATTTTATATAAAATACATATTTTTTAATTATATATATATAATATATATTTAAAATGAAACCCAATTTGAATTTTAAATTCGAATATATGGGTATAATAAATTGAATTTAGAAAAATATAATTGAAATAATTCTATTTTATTATTGCGGAATGTGGGGAATATGGAGAAAAATTGGGAAGATGAGAGAAATATAGAGGGATGAAGAGAATAAAATATGAATATTGAATGAAAATGATAATTATGAGAAAATTATTAATTTATATTTTTTTAAAATTAAAATATTAATAAAAATATAAATAATTGAATTAAATAAAATATATATATTTAATGATATTATATATTTAATATTTAAAAATTGAAATTGATATCGAAAAATATAAATATATTTGATGATATTTGGATTTTTTTATTATGAAAAAGATGGATTATTTATATATATAATAGAGTAATATTTTTTTTTGACTAAAGAATTTTTCTTTATTTGGTAGGTAAGGATTATTAAATTTTATAATAATTATTCGTTACTTACCTCCGCCTTCTTTTTTTTTTTTCCTGCTTTTTCCTCGAAAAATATTATCGAATTTTATTTGCTAATTTTAAATTGTAGTGGGCATTATCGGACCTTAACTACTAACCCTAGAGCTCAGTGGACACTGCCGGGCACTACCGGACCTTAATCGCGAGCCCTAGATCCCAGTGGGCATTGCCGGATTTCAACCGCGAGCCCCAGAGCCCAGTGGGCACTGCCGGACCTCATTCGGGAGCCCCAGAGTTCAGTGGTTACTACCAGATCTTAATCGTCAGATAAAATGCCAGAAAGAATGTCAAAAGATATATTAAATAAAATATATAAAAAAAAATTGAGAAAATATATTAAATAGAATGTCAGAAAAAATATCAAATAGAATGCCAGAAAGAATGCTAAAAGATATAATAAATAAAATGCCAGATAAAATACCAAAAAAAATATTAAATAGAATCTTAGAAAGAATATCTAATAAAATATTAAAAAGAATGCTAGATAAAATATCAGAAGGAATACCAGATAGAATATCAAATAGAATGCTAGATAAAATATTAGATAGAATAACAGAAAAAATATCAAATTGAATGTTAGAAAGAATATTAAATAAAATATTAGAAATAATCTCAAATAAAATGCCAGATAGAATGCCAGAAAGAATATCGAAAAATATATTAGAAAAATATCAGAAAAAATATCAAAAAAAAATCAGATAGAATGCCAGAATATATATAAAAGAGAATGTCAGATAGAATACCAAGAAGAAGAGGAGGAGAGAATAATTTTGATGAAATGTAGAAATCGAAAGATTCTAAATTTCATTAGAATTATCCTTTCCTCCTTTTCTCTGCCAGAAAATTGTGCCAGAAAGAATATAAGAATTTGAATTATATTATTATTATATGCAAAATAAAATGCTATGGTGGGGATCATTCGAAATGTTATTTTTTTTAATATAATTAATTGGATCTAATAAATTTTTGTAATTTTGATGGAACGTATTAATTTATTAAGCGGATTTATTAAGAAAATTTTGCGCAGGATTTTCCACTAAATTCTTTTGAAGGGGATATTGCAGAATCGGAGCTGGCATCCCCGCTCACCGACATATTCCTATCATCTCCTCGATATCTCCCGGACCAGGATTTCCCCGATCTTCCCGATATCTCCCCGCCACCTTCCCGGCATTTCGCAACACCTCCTCAACCCCTCCCCGGCCTCTCCCCGGCACCTCCCGACCGTTTCCCTAGAACCTCCCCGGCACCTCCCTAGCACCTCCCAGCACCTCCTTAATTCCTCCCCGGCACCTCCCGAGCACCTCCCCGGCACCTCCCTGGCATCTCCCCGCAATCTTCCCGACACCTCCCCGGCGCTTGCCCAGCACCGGTGCAATGTGTCTTCCACGTCGATGGCGTCCCGACTGTCTGTAATCTGGACCAATACATTTAAAAAAAAAGAAGGATACCAAGATCCGCTAACTCAATTTATCTATGAATGGCTCCTCAAATTCGATAATAGTTCATGATTCATGGCCTAATATGCAAGGACCGAAATATAGGAGTCGCTAACGGATAAAATCTGTTAGTGGATTTTCTGAATCCATGATCTAACCAATTGCGCCCTAGAAGCATATATACTCAAATCCGCAGCTGTCAATTTAGAATTACAAATTCCTGGATGGTATCCTTAAATTTAATATAAATATATATATTATCTTTTTCCATTATTCAGATCAATTTCCATATTGAATATATCTATTTTCTTTTCTGATCATGAATTATAGTTTTTTTCCCGGAAAGAAATCCCAAACAATATCATAAGGTGAATGGGGAAGAGATACCAATTTAGATTCTGTAATATCCGTGCAATTAATTTGCTGGGATATTAGTTCTTTTGAATTTATATATTAATATATATTAATATTTATATGCATATATTTATATAATTTTTATTTTTTTTGTAAATCAAATTTCATATTATTAAATTTTGCATATTTCTTATCAAATGCTTATTTTTGGAAAAGGTTTTAGTTTATATTTTATAGGAACCCCATATTTCGTGTCATAATCAGGGGGATATAGTTGGATTAGATTTAAATAATTTGTTTTTCTAAATTAATATAATTGGATTAGGATCCGTATTGCGTAAGTAATACAGTCTTGCGGAAATGCTAAAAAAAGAATTTCGATATCAAAACCAAAGAAAATAAATATTGATATGTTCTTTAACAATAATTATTCAAAGGAAATTACCAATATCAAAATAAACAAAATATTTAATAAATCATTATCGCAATATATATATATATTATTATTCCAATATTATTTAAGACTCTTAGCTACAAAAAAAACAAAAAAATTATAGACGCAGCCGCAGCAGCAAGGAACTTTCACGGAACCATTCAATAGAATCCAACACCATTGAATTGTAAAACGTAATAGAATCGCAATCCAATGCTGCGTAACATCTCCCTTCATACGGCATTTCCAATGCACAAAGAAATTCCGCGTATACAAAATCGCATAATATAATAATATTAGGAATAGAATAAAATCGTCTGGAAGCCTGAATGCCAATGTATGCATCAAACGAGCAAGATTCCACGGACCCTCCAATTTTCCGAAAAAAAAAATATTCCGTGCAAATTTAGTATTGAAATTATATTTTATATATAATAATTCCAATATTTATATAATTCATATTATTTTGTCAATTTATCGACAGGCTTGTATTACGGTCTTAAAATTATATAACACTGCTACTCATATTAAATTGATTTAAAAAAACCTCCATTTCAATCCCATATCAACTAGATTTTCAAAATTTTAATATTCCTTCGCTACTTCCAGCAGACCAATTAGATCTCAACAAAAATTCTAAATTATTTCTTTATTTCAGGAGCATATTCAAAATTTTTCAAATTCCTTTTCTATTCCAGATTTATACCAATTGAATTTAAATATCTTTTCGGTTATTTCTCTACTTCAAATATATATAAATTTATTGAAATATATAATAATTTCTTCCGACATATGCCCATTAAACATTAAGATATTTTTCAATAA
Source organism: Symbiodinium sp. clade C Y103 (assembly GCA_003297045.1). Lineage (NCBI taxonomy): Eukaryota > Dinophyceae > Suessiales > Symbiodiniaceae > Cladocopium > Cladocopium sp. clade C. Next base: position 128,625 of record BGPT01001288.1, read on the forward strand.
ATATATAATTTTATATAATTTTCAAATATAAACCCATTATATATAATAAATATTAAACTAATAAAAATATATTAAGTTATAATATATATAATTGATCATAATATACCTTTATTAATACAAAAGAAAAAAAATAATTCAATAATATGGAAATATAAAAATATATATATATATATAAATAAGAAAAAAAAAAATAAATAATACATAAATAAATAAGCAGCAACCCAGAAGAAAAAAAAAAAAAAATAGAAAAAAATCCGAGATTTTTTTTAATTTTCTAAAATTCCAAAAAATCGAAAAATTAGCGTTTTAAAATAGCGGATTCGGGCAAATAAAATATCAAAAATTAGCCTCATTAAAATACGAAAAATATATAGAAATTTAAATTATTAAATATCAATATATATAAAAATAAAAATATATCAATATATATTTTATTCGAAATAGTTGTAAAAAATTATAGTATTAATATCATAATATTAAATATGTTTAATATAAAAAATAATAATATAGAATACATTTCGAAATAAAATTAAAACAAAATATATATAAATAAATTATTTATTTAGAAATATAAACCCGTCAAAATTATATATAAAATTAATTTTAAAAATAAATTTTATATAATAATAATAATATCTTTATTTTAAAATATTAAAAAAAAACGCAAAATTATTCTTTTCGAAATATTCCAATATATTTTATTATAATATAATATAATTAATTATAATTTCAATTTCAATTCCAATAATAAATTCTATGCCATCCATTACCAACACCATAATTACATTACAAATTATAAAAAACGCTACCCTACATTATACTACACTACACTACAACCACCGCACTACACTACACTACACTAGACCACAATTGCAACTACAACTACGACAACGACTACAACTACCACGACAACTACCCCCACCACTACAACTACAGCTCCATTACAACTACATCTACAACTACCACTACGACTACAACTACAGCTACAACAGCCACAACTACAACCACAACTTCAACTACAACTTCAACTACATTACAACTACAACTACAACTACAACACAACTACAACCACAACAACCACTACAACTACAATTACAGCTACAACTACAACTACAACCACAACAACCACTACAACTACAACTACACTACTCTACATTACACGGCGCTACAACTACAACTACAACAACTACCTCTACATTACAACTACAGCTACAACCACCACTACAACTACAACTCAACTACAACTACATCACAGCTACACTGCCCTGCCTCCAACCACTTGTCGGTCCATCAGTGGGTTCGCTCTGTCATCCATGATTCACAACAACCAACCTCTCCTATAGGTTTCCTATCTTTGAAACTTCCGCTACGTATGGTTATCAAATTTGCTATATAATCCTATATAAGTAATTTTAATTTCAAAAAAATCATTTATCGAAAAATTCATTAGAAAAATGATATGCATAGATTAACTCCAATAATTTCCATTCAACAAAAAATACTCTATAAGATATTAAATTCAAAAATATGAAAACAATTCAAAATATATAAGACAAATTTCATATCAAAAAATGTTGGAATATATACATGAATTAGATGTTCCCAAAAATTATTTGATATATGTTATTTGTAGAAAAAAGATTTATAGTAAATCAGGTAATCGTAATAATTCCTATTCGAAAAAAACAAATATCGTTACTTTTTGGGGTTGCTAAGAAAAATTGCTTTCACATTTTTTCTTCTTAAATGTCCTAAAGCTATCCTTCATTTATGGAGGCAAATTTGTCCAACTTACATTTTCTGGGTTACAAACCCCAAAAATATACTCTAAAATTTGAGGATCGTCTATCATTGTCTATCCTCTTTACTGGGGGCATATGATGTCAAAACAGCTCAACACATTTCAAAAGACTTTAAAATTGTCCAAACTAGCTCGGAATGGTTCAAATCATCTCAAACCTGCATTGCTGGGGAATCCATCGGATATCTTGGGATCTCATGGACTGCCGCTTTCCCGGGTCCAACTTGCATTTGTTTGACCCCCCGTCCCCCTTTGGAACCATGAAACTTACATTTTTTGACCTCCCAAAACAAGGGGTTAAGGGGTGGGGATAATATTTTTCAATATTTATCATGATTCCCGTTTGGAGGTTCTATAATTTAAATTGAGAAAAAACACCAGTAGTACCGCACAAGGCGGTGGCGGAAGCTTCAAAGATAGGTAAGAGAAGTTGGTTGTTGTGAATCATGGATGACAGAGCGAACCCGCTGATGGACCGACAAGTGGTTGGAGGCAGCGCAATATAGTTATAATGTTGTAATGCAGTTGTAGTTGTAGTTGTCGTGTAATTCTAAAACAGTGTTGTGTAGTGTAGTTTTATTGGTAGTGGTTGTAGCTGTGGTTGTAGTTGTAGTGGTAGTGGCAGTGGCAATGGTAGTTGTAGGTGTAGTTGTAGTCTAATGTAATGTAGTATAGCGTAGTAGTGTATTGTGTGTAGTGTAGTGCAGTGCAGTGTAGTGTGTAGCGTAGTGTAGTGTAGCGTACTGTAGTTGCAGTGTAGTTGTAGCTGTAGTAGTTGTAGTGGTAGTGTGGTTGTGGTTGTAGTGTAGTTAGTTGTAGTGCAATGTAGTGCAATGTAGTTGTATTTGTTGTAGATGTAATGTCATTGTGGTGGTAGTGGTAGTGGTAGTGGTGGTTGTAGTTGTACTGGTTGTAGTTGTAGTTGTAGTGGTAATGGTAGTGGTAATTGTAGTCTAGTGTAGTGTAGTGCAATGTAACGTAGTTACTGTGTCAATGTTCCGAAACGAGGCAAATCTGCGAGACTTCCTCAATTTTTGATGCTGACAACATCAAAAACGAAGCAATTCTGCGAGGCTTCCTTCAAGAATGATCAAAAATGGAAAGTTGAGCGCTGACGGCCTCGTACCAATGCGTTTTGCGATTTTTCCATGCCATGTCTCTAAAGTATTGCGCCTGCCACGAAAACGTGAGGCCAGGTCATAGGAAGTGCCGCACCTGTCACGCAAAATCATCGTAGCAAACCTGAAGATCTGATGCTCCAAAGTGACCACCCTCTCAGGAAATCAATGCCCTGACCTCTGAACATGTTTGCTTGAGGTGTCTCTTGTACCGCGCCTGCCACGAAAAATGCATCTTTGCAGATCCTCTTCAAATTTCCCACACCTGCCATCGTTTTTGAAAATGCCACAAAACCCACATGTTGGACTTTTGACAAGGTGCAGAATCCCTTATGCCTGCCACACAAAAACGACATCTGAACGTCCAAAAGTGCTCCGAACCTGAGGCGTTTTGTATTTTCTACTTCCAAATGTGCTTCGCTTCACAACGGCGTGCACTTTTTCAACATCTCAACTTCCAAGAGCGCTCAAAGAATGGTGTGTTTTGACGCTTTTTACTTCCGAAAGTGCTTCGCGCCACAACGCCGTGCACTTTTTCAACATCTCAACTTCCAAAAGTGCTCAAAGAATAGTCTGCTTTGACGCTTTTTACTTTAAAATGCGTTTCGCGCCACAACGTCGTGCACGTTTTCATACGTTTTCAACATCTCAACTTCCGAAAGTGCTCCGAGCATGAAGTGTTTTGTAGCTTTTGACTTCAAAATGTGCTTCGCGCCATCGCGGCGTACAATTTTTGATCTCTCATCTGCCCAAATGGCTCCGCACCCGCCGCTTTAGCGAGCCTACTTTTCGACCCTCCGGAGCCACAACACATTGGAAAAACGCAATGTTTCGCGACTTTCCTACCTTTTCGCGCACCTGCATCTTCTCTCTTCTGACTTTCTCCTCTCTGATCTTCTTTCTTCTGACTTTCTCCCTATCTTAGCTTCTCTCTTCTCTGGCTCTTCCCATCTTGGCTTTTCCATCTGTCTATATTATTGTCGGAAGTTTGACTTCCAAATTTCCTTCGATCATTATCCCAGAAATGCATTGGCATTGCTGAAGGAAATAAAATCAGCATTATCAAATCGTAGAATAATGTCTGGAGCAATTGCATAGCTTGGAAAAGAAACACTGGTATGCATTTACAGTAGCTGATTCAAACAAATGTCTTCCCCCAAAACCGGACATTCACTTTGAGTTCCAGAGTTCTTGGTGTTGGCACCATTGAACTGAAAGGGTGAGGGAGAAAACGTATCTTGCTATATCTTTCTTTGTTAATTACCGCATTCAACCCCGACAGAACAGAGAGGGGAAAAACAGAACACAAACAACTCAAGGGTCTCAAAGAGCTCAAACGTGATTCACACAATTTCACACAGCTTGCAGCTGCTGACTGGGACCCAAACACCTCCCTTTTCCGTCACTCGCCGCTTTGGCCAAGTGCTCTTACTGTGGGCTTAGCCAGAAAGCGAACCACTTCAACATTTCTCATTTGAGTTGCGCAATCCATAGCAGTGAATCCATCATTTCTGGTGATGTCACATCTGGCTCCAGACGCAACCAGCAACTTGACGATCTCAAGATGACCTTCGCTAGCTGCAGCCATCAACGGTGTTTCTCCTAGCCCTATCTGGTGACTCCGGTGATCTATGGCTGCCCGACTTTCAACAAGCAATCGCACTGTGTCCAAATGGCCATTCTCTGCCGCAATAAAGAGCGGCGTTGAACCTCCAGTGGCAGGCCCGGCAGGTTGATCTTTGTTGGCGCCAGCTTCTAGCAACAAGGCCACAACGTTGACATGGCCTTGCGCAGCTCCCGAATACAAGGGTGTCGTTCCATCAGTTTCCTGCGCATCTTTGTCCGCACCTGTTTCAAGCAAGAGCTGCGAAGCCTCCAGGTGTCCCCTTTCCACAGCATGGTGCAATGGTGTCCAACCCTCTTTATCTGCAACATTGGGGTCACAAGGCCGNTTTTGTCCTGGAAATCATCTGTAGCGAGCACTGTCAGTGTCTCTCCGGATGCCAAGAAGCACACCTCCATGGCTATGCGCCTTCGAATTCGGCACCCAGAAAGTCTGCAGCAACTAAGCCATACAGAAACGTCATTGCTCCATTACCAACCTAACCATTGCAGGAATAACCAAAGAAAGTAATCCGCAAACATTTGGGTTGACCTCAAAAACATATGTCTCTCTCTCGGCGACATCTGTTTTGCCCATCTTCCCACCATTCCATCACCTTTAAAGCTTTACATCACCCTAGCCATTCAAATCGAACCAAGAAAATACTGTACAGTTTAAAAGAATTGTCACCAGGACTGACCAATCGCCACCTGATCTGTTTTTGGTCAAGACCCACTTCCCCCTATCCAACTGCAACGCCTGAGCACCCAAAAAACTGCACAGTGACATCCAGCACCGATGGTGTGTCATTTTCTGCCGAACAACAGCTGTGAACCAAAAAAATCACCAACGTGCTGCGCGACAAAAAAGTATTTTAATCTACATCTTGGGGGGCAACTGCATCACTGCATGGGCTTGGCTTTCGTCACTTTGAGGTATCCACGCATTGTAGGGGCCATGTTGAACTATGGGATCTTTGCTGCTCTTTCATGGCACTGCTCCGCTCTCAGTCCGCTCCCTGGCGTGCCCTGGTTGGTACGATCCCCTTGAACGTAGCAATTATGATAAAATTGTTATGGGATGAAACCAAGAGCCTGGTATGTAAAGTGAATTCTAGTTTCTAGGTTTGTCTAGGGGCAGGTGGTTGGCGCCGATTGTGATCGTTTCCTGAAATTTGGAGCACACCACGCCATTGGCGTCCCCTTGCCTGAATTTATTATTCACTTTGCATGGATTGTGGCCTGAGAAATGTAAAAACATTATCAAACCATTTGGCTACACAGTGAGCCCCAAAAAGGTAGAAACGCACACATACGACATACAGAAGTCGGTAATAGACAATTATCAAATAGAAATACATAATTAAATAGTATAGACATTAATAGAGAGACAAGCACATATATCGTGTAGAAGAAATTTGCAGAAATCCTCTTCATTCCCTCTTCTGTGGTTTGAGAGGCCATGAATACACACAAAGTGATGACGACCCCCATCTGACCATGATGATCCCATGACAATCCCAATATGATCGCATATTGGAGTCACCCGCATTTGGGTTCAGAAAGAGGGCACGCCATCACAGAAACAGACTTGGCACCACTGAAGGAAACAAAATCGGCCCTACAAGACCTGCTGCAAGTACATACTGGGACAAACACTGAAGGGATTTCAGGACAGATTTTTTCGGCCAACCAAGCTGCACATTGAATTTCAGGGGTCGTGGCACGGTCTGGGTGTGGTGCTGGCACCAATCAAAGGGTGAGGGTCAGGGACCAAAGCGTCTTTCTTTGGCCAAGTGCTCTACCGTGGGCTTGGCCAGAAAGCGGACCATTTCAACATCGCTCATTTGAGTTGCGAAATCCATAGCAGTGAATCCATCATTTCTGGTAATGTCACATCTGGCTCCAGACGCAACCAGCAACTTGACGATCTCAAGATAACCTTCGCTAGCTGCAGCCATCAATGGTGTTTTGCCTCCAGGCTGTTCGCCCTGATCTACACTCGCCCCACTTTCAACAAGCAATCGCACAGTCTCCAAATTACCATTCTCCGCTGCAATATAGAGCGGCGTTGCTCCATCACAGGGGGTGTCTTTGTTGGCGCCAGCTTCTAGCAACAAGGCCACAACGTTGACATGGCCTTGCGCAGCTCCCGAATACAAGGGGGTCATTCCATCAGCGTCCTGCGCATCTTTGTCCGCACCTGCTTCAAGCAAGAGCTGCGAAGCCTCCAGGTGTCCCCTTTCCACAGCATGGTGCAATGGTGTCCAACCCTCTTTATCTGCAACATTGGGGTCACAAGGCCGNTTCAAGCAAGAGCTGCGAAGCCTCCAGGTGTCCCCTTTCCACAGCATGGTGCAATGGTGTCCAACCCTCTTTATCTGCAACATTGGGGTCACAAGGCCGCTGAAGCAAGGCTTCTAACACAACTGAGTCATTGTGTTGACATGCAGTAGTCATTTGTTGGGTTTGCTCAGGATCTGACGGACAATAATCCAATTTGACTAGGGAGACCTCCGCCGCTGCCAAGTCAAAAACCTCATCATCTTTGATTTCGCAAGAGCCATTTTCCCGGAAGAGTCTTTGGCGGAACCTGGAGACACCAGCCTGAGCTGCCAGCACTTGCTTCACTGCCTTTGCAGTTTTGTCCTGGAAATCATCTGTAGCGAGCACTGTCAGTGTCTCTCCGGATGCCAAGAAGCACACCTCCATGGCTATGCGCCTTCGAATTCGGCACCCAGNTTTTGTCCTGGAAATCATCTGTAGCGAGCACTGTCAGTGTCTCTCCGGATGCCAAGAAGCACACCTCCATGGCTATGCGCCTTCGAATTCGGCACCCAGCTACGCAGTTCAATAGGACTCTTTTATTGACAAGGGCATTGAGCTGGTGGACCAAGCAAATTTGGTTTGACCTTTTAAGCATGTGTACAAACCCGTATCTATTTTACACTTCTTCGCACTGTTCCATTGCCCTGAAAACCCTGCATCGAACACTGCCCCATTCGAATCGAACAATGAAATAGATTGAAATGGAATAAAAAGAATCGAACACACAGGATCCAAGTGGCCTCCTGCTTTGCTTGTAGATCACGGTGGCCAAGACCATCCAAAACCAATGCTAAGAACCAAGCACTGCACTGATGGTGTGTCAGGATGTGTCAGGTGTGTCATTTTCTTCCGCACAAGGGTTCTGAGCCAGAAGATCAAGACTATATAGGGATATGTGATGCATTCTATTTTCTTGGTGTTTTTGGTCTAAGTTGTTTGATCTTATCTGAGATGGAAGCCGTTGCTATCCCATGCTATCTCGTTGTTGCTGTAGATCTCCACCCTAATTCATTGGCTTATCTTGGCCTTCATCCCGCTGAGTTGCATGAATTTGCATATGGCTTTTCCCAATGTGATGCAACAAGTGCGGATCAGTCATCGCCCTTTCTCGCTTACGTTGCTGTCTCGACTCGTTCGTCAACGTGGGTAAATTTGCACCGGTCGCCGTAGGTACACTTTCCTTTCCTCAAATCCAAGATCAGAAGATGCAAGGTGCATGAAGTACAAAGGGGTGAGGCTGAAAACCACAGCTAGGAACCACATAGATCCTACTTATCACCATTTCCTTAAGGAACGATAGGAATGATATCCCATATAATTAGATTTAGGTTGATATCTCAAAGCTGCGCATGATTAAGACCCCGCGATGATACTTCATCATACGCTCCAATTTTATAGCTCCAACATGATCCAACTGGGCCTGGCTCCAGGGCCGGAACAAGATTGGGACCCCCGTGGATCCCGTCGTATCCAATCAAAGCTATGGCATCTATTCATCACATCTGCACTCTAAAGAAGATCCTCGAAGTTAAAGGTTGATGTATGATACAATATATGATCATGAGTACGGGTCAAATTGGGCACCCCATTTTAGGATATTTAGGCATGGCTTGCTGAACGACCAAAATCTGTGGTCCCATGATCCCATGGGCCTATGCCCAATGTGTCTCTACCCATCCGGTGGGGATCATCATCCCAAAGGTGGTCGACGATTATGGAACGTATTGGTCAAGTGAGGATCATAAATGATGATTAGTATTGACATATCAAAAATAAAAGGAAAGTATTGGAATATTCGAAACCACCAGCCAGTCTGGAACATCTCCCAGCATCTGAAACTGCTTGCAGCTTCGCTGAAACGCTTCAGCCTTGGGCACCTCAGCCCCTGGATCCTCCTCGTCTTCCACCAGGTCGGACCAGCCCCACAGAATGATGGAAATGCGCCCCAGCTGCTGGTGTTTCTCCACAGGTAAGGCGTTGATGCCATGTTTCCAGTTGATGTTGATCCTGGGAGGGACAACACTAGGGAGCCCTTGCTCACAGCCATTGGATCACATTGGCACACTGGATCGTCATGTTGTTCTGGATTCTCTCCGGAGCAACAAGCGATCAAACAGCCTACTTCATACATCTCATGTCTGGAGTCCCAGTCCCAGTAATGCCTTTGGGGACACCTGGCCGGAATGACTGTTCTTCGGAGAACAAACATGTCCTGCTCAAGTGGGCACATTTAGAATACCAACCCTCAAGATCAAACAGAACAAACTCATTCATTTCATTTCATTTCCAGGCTGAAAGGTCGGCGAACCTTGCTGCCTAGTGCATATTCTCGAATTGGAAAAAGATAAAAGATAGATCAATTACCCAGTTGGGACAAACTCATGCATCTAGAAAAAAAGAAAGCACCTTCATGTTATTCATGTTTCGTCAAAGCTGGCAATGAGAAAAGTCACGTCCAATGGGCAGCCATGGGACCGTCGACCAAAAGAGAAGGCCATCCCATTGGGCTGGGGAAAATATGCCAATGTGCCATGCTGGACATGGCGAAATACAAGTTCCCTCTCACCTGCGACAGGGAAATCGATTGGAAAGCTCGATCCTCTATATCCTCTATCATCTAACTACATGATTGTATGGATACATTGCAACTCAACGCAACCGAAGTTTTTTATCTTGTTGCTGCGCCTTTCCCGCCTCCAAGGGAGACTCCAACAGTGATGTTCTGCTTTCCAAGGCGTCTCTGACTGAAAGCGGCCGTATCATGGTGCAAAGGTTTCCAGTCAGCACCATTCACCTGCACTGCCCAGTGGCCGGAGTAGCCTCTGTTTGAACCCTTTGGGTGTTGCCTGAGTAAAGACCTTTGATAGGTGGCTTGATGGCTTGATATAAAATCAACATCTGGGCCAGATGGATTCATGACCAAATGACGTGAACAGGATCTGAAACGGCTCTAGACTTTATAATTCTGGACAAACTGGTACTAAGTTCCAGCTACAAATATCATCAAGTATCTATCTTTAAATTCAACCCATGGAACAAGAAAAACCTGACATGGATCACAATGAAATCCTTGATCACGAGGATAAGCTTGCAAATCCACTGGCACTTGTTCAATTCTGTCTCATTGCCCTACCAAATGTTAATTCCCTACAATGCATTATCATATGGCATCAAAAAAAACTGATCATGCTTCCCTCTGGCAACCTAATATAGCGATTGAAAAATCACCCTTCAACTATAAATGGTATGTTAGTTTACCTAAGGGTACATTCATCATGTTGGGTCTGGAGGTCTGGAGCTTGAATGGATGTCCATGATTTCCCAAGCCAAGCCCGAAACACAGCTGCCGGGACATACCAGTTGAAGCGCGAGTAGACGGATGCCTCTGAGATCCTGGAGGATGAGGATGCAATGTGGGGCCCTCCAGTGATGTTTGTTGGTTCATAAACCCATGAACGAATACTAGAATGATACGTAATTGTCACAAAAATATAACTAGCGTAATTATAAAATATTACAAAATCAACTTAGCTATCTATGCTATCTAAGGGGGCCTCACTTTAAGGATAAGGATGATATTAAATTTTCATTGCTATTTTCACCTGTAGGAAACGAATCCTTCGTGAATTGAAGCCACCCGTTTGATTTGGCAAGTGTGGGTTGCGGTGCCGGCTGCTCAACACCCTCATGCACATACCGGCTTACTCTTATCGCTTGATCAAAAATCCTACCGATTCAAAACTATGTTGGATATAGTTTGCCTGCAAGAACGTATCAGAATCCAGAAAATGGTTTCGAATGCAGTCCTGAAGTATGCAATGATCTTTGCCACTGCTGTTCGGTATGCCTCCGAGCACTCCGGCGCCTTGTTGATGAGATGACAGCCATCCTGATCCATGGCTGCTGGGATGTCACTGGATGAGACATATTTCAAGACGCAGGGAGTTGTACTATCAGCGTTCAGAACTTCAGGTTGTGAGTAGTTGTGACCTCTTCTTGGACACATGGATTATACTCGGAGATGATATCATACCACTGCTTCCTGCAAAACCCTAGGTGTAGATTCCAAAGAAACAACATCGCAAATCGTAAATAATAAATCCCTGAACTGAATCTAGGCCTAGAAAGGCATACCCAACATATATCTGGCCATACATCCAGCCATATACCCAGCCTTCCAGGAAGCCCATTTGGTATCTTTCACCCCCTTCTTCTTGCGCGTTCTGGATCTCTTGTACTATGCTATGGTAGAGGCTCAGCTCCTCTTGAGCACACAGCCTTGGAGCTGGGGTTGGGTGTGGATTGCCCGGTGATTACCAGTGTCACATACTACAGTAGGGGAACTACCTGAAGATCGACATGGTAATGTCATAGCAATGTCATGCAAATATCACTTTGAGAATCCGCTTCCAGTTTTCATATGTTGACATGCCAGCAAATCTCTTCTCCTTTGGATTTTGGCCAGTGCTGCTCTATCTTGATATTTCCTTGGGGTTGCAGTTGGGGTTATCGATGGGTACAACCATGGCAATAGGCACCAACGTTGGGATATAATTTAATGAACTTGATATAATCCCCATAATCATGGCGACAAATAGCCACTGGAACTGCCCCAAGTTCCTCTCTGTGAAGTATCTAAGAATATCTAAGGTCTTGTGACCTCGATTGCCAGTCGCCGAGTTGCAGCTCTGGAACAATGAGCACATCATCTCCTGTCAAAGTTCTGCCGTAACTTCCTGACAGGAGTCGTCTCGTCATACCAAGGTGAGTTTTGAGGAAATGCACATGCGTAGAACTGTACACTTGGGAAATATGTGTAGTTGCAATACATATGTATATATAATATGTATAGATGTGTGTGTGTGTATGTATGCAAATATATATATATATATATACATACGTACAAATACGTACAGTAGCGTTACACAATGTCACACATGGGATATACTGGGCATAGAGCAAACCATGTCTGTATTTTTGCACATTGGGCATCTCCAAAACTTGAAATCAAGCTGGGGTGGTTGAGCCACTCGATTGGAAGATCTCAGTTCTTAGAGTTTTGATGCCAGACCCAACTGGTGGTCAAATGTCTCTCTCACACATCAATGCGCTCATTGCGAGGGCCATCCTCAATGCACCTCAATCAACCCCGACTCGACTGCTGTCGCAATTTTCAGACAGGTGCAGTGGCAGTTCTGCAATTCCCTTCAACCCAAAAAATGCCATGGAAAATTTCCGGGGAAAGAACACATCCCCTTCATGGGATCTCATGGAATTTCATAGTGAAATTGCACCACAATCTCTGCATTTTCCCAGCAAAATGCGGGGATTTCCCTTTCGGCAGTCCTCCTGGGAGGCCAACATGCACCCGCATGGCTGGAGCAACCAAGGTGGAGGCCGGATCGCGATCCTGGAAGCTTACACAGGAAGATCCGTAATGAATGGTGCGTACATATAACAGAACAGATTACATCACATATATAAATGTATTGTGTCTAATATATATATATATACATATGTGTGTGTGTGTGTCTGTGTGTGTGTGTACCTATACATGAAACCACATAACATCGCAGACATACGAGAGACAAACTATGCACGCTCTTGTGTGCAGTATGCGTCTATAATGCATAAATTGTTGGATGTAGGTCTGCTGCGTAGGCAGGTGGGTCGGTATGTAGACCTACACATAGGTACTCGTATTTCCTAATGCCATTTCATCTCACCCATAGTACTGGAAATGTTCCAAAAAAAAACATAGTACTGGTAATGTTCCAAAAATGTTGCCAAATACCGAATCCCGCTGCAGAAGTCGATGATCATTTAGGATTCTGTGCTACATTGTGCTGCAACAGAAAGTATATGAACACGTAACATGTGTTTATAAATGGCAGCATGGTCCCCAAGAAACAATCATCAGCCAAGGGGTGTTGGCTACTACCTACCTGGATCTATTTGACGTATCCAGGATAGATAGATCCTACAAATGGTACAAACAAAGCCGAACTATTGCACGCAGATATGCAAATCCGAAAGGAACATCACATCAAACAAAGTGCCAAAGAGTTCAAGCGACATTTACACTTCAGTCCCAACCTTTGCTGGATTCTACGGGACTACCCTTCTTACCCTGTCCTTCATGTATTTCATGTCCCTTTCTCGTCATTTCAAGCGAACTGCGTTTGGGGTTGCAGCATCAACATCAGCAAGGAAACCCTGGGAGAACTTGAAAATTCTCTTCCACACCATTTTTGCGGTTTCCATTTCCGATTCTGTCTCACATTGTCACATCACCCATGGTATTTTTTGGGAAACATACGAAAACAACATTGGTTCGTCTGAAAATACCCATCGGTTTATATGTGTATATAATTTGCTCATATATATATATATACAAATATGCACATAGATATATAATCTATATATGTCTCTATATATATAGGCATATGTGTATATATGTATATGTATGTATAAATATAAATATATATATATAATATATATATATACATACATGTATGTGTATATATATATATGTGTGTGTGCATACATACAGACATACATATGTATGTGTGTGTATGTATATATTGATATGTATATATGTGTGTATGGGCATATATATATATAGACATATATATATACATATGTGTATGTATATGTATGTATATATATATCATATATATATATATTATATTATATATAGATTATATATATGTATCTGTGTATGTATGTATATAAAATGTATATATAATGTGTATATATATATACTAGATACATACATATATAGACATATGTGTGTATACTGTGCTGAATTTTCAGACACATCCCTCCTCCAGGCAGGTGCTCAGCCCATCCAAGCGCTTGTAATCTTTGCCCCGATGCTTTCGTGGGTCGAGCACCTCCCAAATCAGCGCAAGCCAGTCACTTTTGTCAATGGATGAGTTAAAGGGAAATTCTTAATCGGAAACCATGCTGAAAAACCACCAAGAACGGAGTTTCCTGCAGCTGTTGGCACCATCCAATTCTGGAAAAATAGCACCAGCCAGTCACTCTAGACCCTACCTGCAGACCCCCAGCGCCGCATGGAATTCCAAGTGCGCCCCCATATTTGGTTGGATAAATGTGGATAATCTGCAGCGTGTGTGAAGCCATCCCTCAGGCTGCAACCTCCACTTCGGCTTCCGTTTCCTCCTTGCCATTGATGGCTGCCATCAGGGACCATGGGAAAGGCCAAAGTCTGCTGGACCTACAGCATTCTGATAGGGCCCCGAGACATGGGTGATCTGAACACGACCCAAACAGAGCGCGAGAACACTCACGGAATGGCACTTCATTCGTCACATTGTGAGGGAGCACAAAAGGCTTGCGAGACAGTTCAGGAAGGGGCACCCTGAACACCACACTGCCTGCAATGAGCTTTGCACTGAGATGGACTACTGTGCAGTGTTGATTCATGAATGCTGTGGCGTTGTCTGTGAACTCAGCTTAGCCATGCAGTCGATCAGATCAGTCCACATGTGAAATCAAGAACTGCGTTTTCCACCTATGGGACTGGTGTTGCGAGTGCTTGGGGCAAACACTGCTTTTGCAGCTCGATTTGGGTTGCACGATGTTGCACGGCTGCGCTGTTTCGCGGCATTTGTGACACAAGTTCTCCATGGCTCCGCTTTCTGCATTTGCAAGGAGCCACGAGGCTTAACACATAATCCTAAGTTTCAAACTGTACAAGAAACCTCACAGGATCTCATGGGTTGGGAAGTCGTTCGCTCCCTTAATGGCGACTCACTACCAGAGCCGTAGCTCAAGGCACTAAAACTGTCTGCACCTCAGCCTTCTATAGCCCGGCAACAAGCAAATAACTAACAGTAGAAATCATAAATTTGTTCAACAGAGATCCCTCGCTGATCACATGCTCGAATGGTTGAAAGCAAGTAGGGCACATCAATGCAAAGAGCCCACTGTGTGGAAGCTGGCCCTGGCACACCGTCTGTTGGATATGCAAAGCGTGAGACGATTTCACAACCTGCGAAGCTGGAGAGTTCCCTGTTGATAGTGGCGTCATTGCCTTTGGCTGAAACCTTGACTTGCACTTGTTTCTGGGCAGAGATCTGGAGCACTGTCATGTTCTCGTCTTGAGCAAGGGTCTTGCAAATATCGGTGAGGACCTCCACTAAAAGGGGCACAAGACATGGGAAGCTTGTTGAATTAGCCAACCATCACCAACCAAATTTCGCCAACAGAACTTAACAGAACCCCGTTCTAACCCACCGGGCTCACCTTGAAGGTAGGTACCTTCATGATGAACAAACCTTCCACAGGAGATGTTATGTCAGTAATCCGCTCATCCAATTTCTTCCAGTCCACATTTGGTGCATCCTTTGGACGGAGGACTACTAGCTGCTCACGGGCGCTGGATTCGTCGTAACTCTCTCCAAAGCGTGGCATGGAGAGCAGCGGAATGGCCAGCAGCTTCATCTGGGCAAACACGAAGGTCATCAACAGTCCAGGTACCTTGGCATTGCTTTAGGGTCAGAACAAATGATAAATATTCCCATCCTCCAAATATGTCCCAAGAGATCTAGAAGTCTCCAAACAAAACCCATAGTTTTGTATGGAACCCATACAGGGTCGTATTTATTACCATCTTATAGGGGGATTATGGATGATTATGGGATTATTATTCCTGCTGGATTCCCCGAATCTGTGGATTCAATGGAAAAAGAACATACACCCTCTCCCCCCCTGGCAATTTGTGATGTATAATTATAGATAGATTTACATATTATATCATATATCTGCCATGGAAATAGCCATGTTGAATACGCAAATCATCTATAAATGAGCCATTTGCCATGGCTATGCTAAATTACCAGAAGGTAATCTTCAGCAAATCCAGGTACCAAGGAGGTGACAAAGGCCATGCTGCCAAAGGCCTTCTTCAGGCCCAGCTTCTCCTGCACGATGTTGGACTCTTGAAACAAGACGTCAAAGTAGACTTTCATGAATTGGATGTAGGGGAACCTGTACCAAGGCTCATTCTCAAGACTCTGGCCGAAGATCTGTAGAATCTCAACTTGCATCCACTCATTGAGCTTGTACCAGGTGTACCTGGGAAATGCATGAACAAACGTAGTGCCCTGTAGTGCCGCTCTCTCAAGCATAGCACTAGGCAGCCGCACATTTTCAAAGAGAAACCACAAAAGGATAAAAAAGACATTCTCAACCCACAAAATTAGCACAAGTTCCTCAACCCACCCCACGTTTTTGATATTTCTTGCAGCGAAAATCCAAGCTACTCCCCATCATCACTATGCCGATCTTCGGTCCAACCGCTGAGTCGAAGCCTCTCCAGCACTGCAGTGATTCGGGGCAAGAGATGCTCGGGCGGCATCACCTTGGGCTGAAGAACCAGATTATCCTCCGATGGCTCATCCCCTAACTGTCAAAACATAATGTTTTTTGCACATCTAAATAAGACATGATAAGACTATATCATAAGACCATATCCAAAAACACATCTCAAATTGTTCCATAATGTTCCATATGTATGTAATACCCTCCAGTATTGATCCGAGCGATACCCCCACAGTGGTGGACTTGACCAGTTTACATACACATGGGTTGGAAGATGTCCCCTCCAGCAAATTGACATAGATAAAATATTTAAAAAATCACCATTTGCAGATCATTGCCCTTGCAAAGGTACAGTGAACACACGCAGCACAACACGAACCCAGATTTTTCAGTGGCAATACTCCCCATCAAACCCCGAGTACAGTTGGATATAGTTGGTATACCCCCATAATTTTGCTGCTTAAATCCCAGTCCGCCATGATACCTGGTTGCTTCTGTAGCGGATCTCCAGTTGCCGTGTGTTCCCTGTGGCCAC
Organism: Symbiodinium sp. clade C Y103; assembly: GCA_003297045.1. NCBI lineage: Eukaryota > Dinophyceae > Suessiales > Symbiodiniaceae > Cladocopium > Cladocopium sp. clade C. The sequence goes on from BGPT01001288.1 coordinate 145,360, forward strand.
CCGCCTGAAACCGTCCGCAGCACCACCAACTCCAAAGGCTTTGCAAAGGTCGACGTTGTGAAGGCCTTGGCGGCACGAAGCACTCTGGCTATCTGGGATTGGCTCAACATAACCCCAAAATGTGTCAAAACCAAAGACATCGGTTCCCCAACAGGTGGATTACAGTATATACACTTAATATCTAATATGAATATGTCTGTATACATCTCTCTCTCTCTCTCTCTCTCTCTCCGTGTGCTTAATAAGCCAAGAAGGTGGCTAGCCTTAGATCGCATACAAAAAAGTTTTTATTTTGCTGGCCTGTGTAATGGCAAAACAAAGACCTTTGAACTGCCATAGAAAGGTTGACCCAGTCAAACTGCAGCCTTTGATCCAGTTGTCAAGTTGGACCATCAAGAACTAAAGGGCATCCAGAAAAAATACCCAGGAGAAAATGCTAAACATACATCTAGAAAACAATACAATATAAACATAATGCACACTGATGCACTACTTAATACACTATCATAACATAACTACATCTGTATGACTGTATGTCTCATTTACACCTTCCTGAAAGCTTCTTGATGACATGTCATCACACAAATATTTGCAGCCACAGCTGGCTTGCAAAGTTTGGATGTGCTGTGCTGCAACCCATTCTACAGCAATACTGTCTATTTAACGCCCACGGGATTTGACGCCTACGGGATTTGACGCCTACGGGACAGGGCGTACTGAACCACAGCACATACTGTGAAAGCATTGGTGGGTAGACTGATTCGCTTCCTGGCTGAATTGCTAATGTGAAAAGCTAAAGATTGCTTCCTCTCGCATTTGCATTGTCGCTACCCAATAAAACCAGCCCGATCTGACTACACGCCTAGATGCGCAGCTTGCCATTTGAGACCATCCGTCGCACCTGCTCTGTGACATCGTGCGGCCTTGCTGTGAGGGAATAATATCCAAAGGACGCAGAGACCACTTCAGCGATATCACCTGAATTGCCATCGAAACAAGGAACCAGTCATCAGGACTTACAAGCAGTTCAGTAGAGGTAATGTACTGTATCCCTGTATCGACCTTGGTCCTCATGACATAGATTGAAATGGGGTTCCAGCCCTCTCTGCAAGCACCCCCACAAACCCAGAAAGAGGAGGGACAAATTGAGAATAGATACAAATCCTTGATCAACACTAATAGGAGATTGAAGGAATTCTTCACTCAGAATGACAGAAATGCCGAGTCGCAAATATCACGCTGGTGTCCTTCTGTCATCTCTACTCTTCGAAGCGGTGGAGTCAAACCGTTCAGGGCTCGTTGCAGGTTTTGCTTTCGTTCAATGTCCTCTGGGCTTCTGGCAGGCGCAGGCAATACCTAGGCCGTGATGGCGTCACTTCCGATTCTCTGAACACATCTTGCGTGGATGTTGAGGTATATCTTATATATTCTAACATGTTTCACATACTCTATGCATGTTTAATCCCCACATTAAGTCCACGCAGCATGCACTTCACCATGAATCATGGTTTCGTGTATGACTAAGTAATGGTGAGCTCACCTGTCAGCCAGTTATCGAGCAAGCTGCGGAAAACTACTAGCCCAAACCACCGATTCAATGAAATAATACTTATACTTATTGGGTAGTTAACAACTGGCTGAAATATGCCCATTGTATATTTGTATGTAATTCTCTAATTGTGTGTATTTCTATATTTGCATATAATTCCATATAAATAATCTAGTGTATATGTGTGTGTGTGGTATACAAGGTACAACAACAGAGGAAGAACAAATCCATGATTTTATAATTAGAAGTCCAAGTCACTACTCCATGCGACTGCTGTGACTGTTGGCTTCTTCGCAAGGCTTGCGCGGTGCGCCACATTCCTGGTAGCTGTTCCAGACCCACGTATTGGCACATCATCAATGCTTGGCTCCTGGGCTGCACATGCCTTGACCCCAGAAATGCCGTCAAGGCCCGTGCCCATGTGGTTTTCGGCCTGAAGATGGCATCGGCACTGGGGGGAACCTTGTTATGAAGGGCCTCCAGTAGAGCAGCCCTGAACTCAATCCAGGCCTCCTCATCCAAATAAGATGCCAGCAGATCTGCCACTTCACCAACACTGGAGATATTGCCCATCCGGGAAAGCACCACCTCGGCAGTTGTGAAGACTGGGCTTTTGGATGCTTTTATCATCTTTTGGCCATTCTTGAGGTCGTCCAAAATGCTCAAAACTCACTCCAAATCTATCCAAACCTCCTAATTTACTGCAGCCTCATGATTTCATCAACTGACCTTCCACCTCCTTGGATTGGTTCTTCCCACTGTAAACACCAAGGAACCTGTGTGGCTCGCTTGGGGAATCCCATGGCCTCTATCGCATTCTCCTCCTGAAGTTGGGGAAACTCTTCCAAGACCTTCCGCAGCAAAGTTTCCACTTCCTGCTTTGTCACTTCCACTGCGGCTGCCTGTTGTCGCATTCTGGTGTCACGGGGGACAGGGGAGCAACAGCATAGTCATATAGTCAATGCGGGATGGGTCCCAACATTGTGCTCAAAGGTGACTGCCTTGTAGCGACTGGCACTTGATACTTAACCTTTGTGAGCCCTTCATTTTCAGTCCCTCACCATGAATGAACATGGGGCACAATGGCTATGCCAAATCTGCGCGGATTTCCCAGTGCCTCTTCTGTCTTCTTGGGGCCCTCCGCCTTCTGACCCTGAAGCGTGTCCAGGATGTCCTGAACCACACACTGTTTGGCGATGTATTTGATCGGTGGGAATGTTCTTAGTCCCAAGATGTGTCAAGGAAGAGCACGGAATTTCATGTAAATGGTTCGTGAATGTTCGTACGTGTTAAAAATAAGATTCAGCAACCTCCCAATCAGTCTGACAAACACTCAAGGGGACGTGAAGGGGCGTGAGTCATGTTTTGTCCTTGATCACCGCCGCGGCAAACATCTCATTGGCGCTTGCTTTCCCATTCTTGACCTTTTGCATCAAAGCAGGCACCACCAGGAAGGCTTCAGCTGGGATCAGATTGCCAAAACTGGAGTCTGCCGGACTGGTGAAATCCACCTGTGCCACCAAAGGCCTCAAGTTTTGCAAAATCTTCAGGACAGGTTCCGCTGCTTGATCCACCAGAGATTGTGCCACCAGTTGCTGTCCACTGCTGAAGGCTTTCAGCCGCTCCTTGAAGATGGCTACTGCGGCAGGAAGTGTGTCCAGCAGTCCATCAATGGCATCCAAAATACCTCGCAGCAAGACCTTGGGAGCTGTCTCCACAAAGGAAGCCACAGCCTCTGGCAGCTGATGGGGTACTGACACATCAGCCGGCACCTCAGCCACTGGTGGGGCTGAAGGTCTGGGCAGATGCAAGGGCGGCTTGTAAAAGCAGATCATCTCATCCAGGGTGGGATCGTATGGCTCCATTTCGAATAGCCTCAGGGCAGCACCAAGTGCTTGGAACCTATAGTCCTTTCAGGTTCTTTCAAGGCAAGTGATAGATAGCTTAGAGAGTGATGGAACATGACGGGGCACAAAGAGTCACCACGAAGTCACTGAGATTCGGGCATTGAATCCTCCAAGCCTGTGGTCTCCAAAATCTGCCTCCACTCCGAAAGAGGTCTGAACGCTCGAAGTTCCATTTCTTCTTCCTTGTCACTCACACCCATGACTGCATTGAACACACTGTGGGCCAGCTCCAACATGGGCATCAGCGCTGGTGAAGCATCATGCTCACGAAACAGGAAGAGCCCTCCGGGACGAAGGACCCGGACCACCTCTTGTAGGAAACCTGGCAAGTGCTGCTGAGGAATGTGGTGCAAACCTTGCATCATGGTCACCAAATCCACCGAAGCATCAGGGATTTCCAGGAAAGGACCAGCTTCCAGAAGCTGCCAGCTAACGTGCGTGCCAACTGGATCAAGAGAACCACGTTCCATCACTGCCGGCACATCCTCTGAGAATGCGTCATGGGCAACCCAGCACTGTCCGTTCATATGCAAAGCCCTACGAAGAGAAAGCACCAGGCGGCCAGCATCTCCAATTGAAAGCAGATCGTGCAATTGTCCGAACTTCCCAAGGTGTGACACGATTGAGCAAACTTCTCTGGTCAACTCACTTTTCTGTGCAGACAGTTGGTTCAGCTGCTTCCACATTTTCAGAGCAGCTCCCACCGGGCCGCTGGACTCATTCACTTGCCTCTGCAAAGCACGGTAGATCTCAATATCATCTCGATTTTCAGGGTCCCGTGCAGCTTTCAAAATCATTCGAAACAACTGTTCATGATCCATGACGTTGAAGATCTGAGTCAAGAAGCCATCTTTAAAGTTCCGCCGCAGCAAAGGCTCCGACAGCAAATCGCGGAAGGCGTTGGCACGCCGAGTCGGCACCTGAGGCACCCGAATTTCGGGGATCCTGGGAGCTGGAGATGAAGTGGCAGCAACTGGTTGCGACAAGGCCTGGTTGGTGGCGTCATCCCATCCACAAAAATATACGCAAAATTGTGGTCAATTTGGGATCCATTGAGCTTCATCATCATCCCAAATCGGGATGGAAAACATTGGAAACAAGAACAAATGAAGCCCCTTGTCCCAGGTGCTATTTTGTATGGATCCGAAAGGTATTTGGCGCCATAGTGCCTGAACCACAAGCTGTCGAACAAGCCAAGGGGGTCATAGATTTCCTTCTTCGCGAAGAAGTCCTGGATCTGTGGGTACGCTGCCTCAAGCTGCTCAAAGCTGTAGTGACGGCCTGGTTGCATAAAACATGGCAGAGCAACATATGCAACGTTTAAGCACCAAAACCAAACAATCTGTATTGCAAAATGTTGCAAATTGAGAGCTGCACTTGCAGATCTACAATCATTGTCAAGTTATATATGTAAAGTTCATGAAAACATGCCTCAAACATCCTCAAGCTGAAGACTTGAAGAAAGGTTGTCTCTGCCAAGGGTCGGTAGGGCAAATAAAAGCTTCCATTGAGTGCCAGAGTCTCTTTCACAAACCAATCATGAAACTCTTTCATCTTTGCGTCTGCTGCAGCAGTGCGTGGCAGGCGGTAGTATAACACGAAAGCAAACATGCCCTCCTGATCTTTGGCGTAAGGCAGGAAGGTATCCACATCCTGTTCTACAAAGCGGATGGTGGTGTTCAACAAAACAACCTCGGTAGTTGCAGCCAGCCTTTTGTAAATTGGCTTGGTTCGGCTGATCCAGGACTTGAATTGGCTGCAAGGACAGAAGTACTCCTGCAGGATGAAGGTATCATCAACCTGAAAAAGTGGCTCGTAGAGCTGTGAGATTGGAACTGCGCTTTCATGCAGCATATGATTGCGCTCCGTCTCATTGCCCCAATCAAGAGCTGTACCCGACTTCTTTTCAATGGCATAGCGAACATCCTTCATGATGGGCATGAGCCACTTGTACATCAAGCGTGACTGCCAGGACATTTCTCTTGGCTTTCGGTCCAATTTTGAGACCAACCGAACGTCCTTCTCATGGCTTCTACGAAACACGAAAAAGTCAATATTGTCTGTCTCAAGAATGTTGAGCCGCGCCAGCTTCATAACAACATCCTCTGATGCCCGTGCTCCAGCATGATACCGCATGAACTCATCTGCGTTCAAATGCAAAGCTTCCATATCCATTCGACTGTTCGGTTCAACTCGCATTGTCACCTGCCACATTATCCCGAAAAGCCCGTACCTAGGTGCGAAGGGCCACTTTCACATCCCTTTGGCCGTTTGGAGCAGCTACAACATGGTCGAGAAAGAAAACACAAGTCAACCTAGGGGGATGTTCGTTTTCTTGTGCACAGTGGGCATATAGAATCCATATATTGACTACATGGGATATGAAGTGGCATAATTGATAAAAATGAGGCGCCAAAAAATTGGGCTGGTATTAAGCCCAAACGGCATGTGATGGGTTCATGCTAACAATAGCCAATAATCACTTTATGAATGACAGTGGTTCCCAACAGTTTCCATTGGGTGACCTGTTTTGACCATCATCATCAACCCATAGGTCTCAGACCGCCAGTCCCAGTCCCAGGAACCCCCCCAGCGCCAGTTTGAAGAGATCCCCAGCTTCTCCATCCGCCCCGCGCGCGCAAGACACTTCTTGGCCGTCGGCCTTGATGAGGCGGAACGATTCGACACCTGCCGACGGAAGCCACCATGCGCCAAAGGATCTCAAATGATCTCAAATCATGGAAAATCATGGGAAATCATCAAATCTGAAGTGAACCTGGCCCAAAGATTTGATAGATCTGGCAAGGCGCATTCTGACAGGCTGAAATCCGTTGTGATGCCATGGCCGTTCACTGCCAGCGTTCCACCCACTGAGAAAGTTGAGTAGCTCTGCATCGTACGAGGAGACATTCCAAACTGATTCAAGTACAGGATCAAATCAGCCCAAGTACAGCCACATTCACAAACAATGGTCCCTGAACCGCTATGAAACTGCATCTGTGTCATCTTGGTCATGTCTATAACGATGCTGTCTGCGGCCATACTTTGGCCTCCCATTGAGTGTTTCGTTCCTCGTACTGCAACTCGCCGTCTTTCGGTTCGAGCCTTTGCCAAAGCTCGTTTGATGTCATCAGGACTGCGGACGTAAGCAACTGCTGCAACAGCCTTGGATATGCTTGAGACTCGCCCCCGCACAAAAAAAAACTGACTGTAGGATACTGTAGGTATCTGTAGGTATAGATATAGATTCCCCATGTTGGGTGTCCAGCTGAGAAAATCATAAGTCAGCTTCAGCAAGGCCAGGTAGCAGTGGCATTCATGCGCGTGACATCATCCACCTTGATGTCTGAGCTGCTAGGATCAGGGTCAGGATCTGGAAAACAAACGTTACAACTTGGCCTGCGCACTGTCGAACCTGGCTCCTCTGCCATTGCACGAAGGGCAAAAGACCGTCAAAGACTTACCAAACCTTGAGACAAAAGCACTCCATTGATGCACAGCTTCTTTTTATTCTACATTCTAGATCATTCTAGAATTGTCTCATAACTCGGGATGGGGTTATTCTTCCAGATCGGACATCTCCGCTTGCAAGGGATTAAAGAGGGGCCATACAGCCATACATCATAATCAAATGCGAGGGAAGACGAGAAAAGCAAGGCTTTCCAATGAACACATGTCACGAATCTTCAAGGCCCTTCCCTTTCAAGCTGGCTTTTTCTTGACAACTCTTTCGCTGCCAGGCAAGGCCAGCGCAAGTAACTAACTCCTGTACTATAGCTATAGCCTATAGATCCTATAGCCACTTTCAGATCGGATCCTCATCATTCTCCTGTGATTTTGTCTCATCTTCGTTTCTCTCATATGTCTCAGTTGATTTGTCATATTCCGGTCCATTTTACGTCATTTCCAAACCTGCTGAATGTATCTAAATGTCCACACCAAATGGAGCGATAGTTTGTGTCATTATTTTGGATCTTCAGGATTTGTGTCAGTTCCATGCTCTGTCCAACCTGCTATAGGTTCTGGAAGACTGTGAGCAATTTCAAGTCCTGAAGGGCGCAGAGCCAACAGCGAGAGTTGCAGAATTGCTGAAGACATGAGACGAAGTAAAAATGAATCGAAAATCAGTCTTGGAATCTTTGGATATGCGATAGCTTTGGACATCCGCTGGCTGAGATATGCTGAGATAGCTCAGCTGAGGTGAGGCACCGGAGTTGCGCAAGCCCTTTGCAAATCGATCCACCTGAAATTTCATTGTTTGGACGAAATCCATGAAATCCTTGGGTGAAATTTGGATGTTCAGGTGAATTTTCTTTCTGAAATCTTGATTAATCTGGGAAACCCGCCGGTGAACATGGCAATCAAAAAAATCACCCTTGATGATGTACATGTCAAAAAACGATGAAATACCAAAAATTGGTAAAGACAACTTGCTGACTGAAATCTTGGAGCCAAACCCATACCAATCCTAGAAGCACTCTAGACTCTAGACACTGTAAAGATGAAACATCATCAAGCCACCTTTGTTCTAGGATGTTCTAGGCTTTGGGTCAGTTGAGTTTGTTGAAAACATTCACTTATCCCTTCAGGATCAAAACCTTAAGCCCAGCTGGTTCAGTAAATGTCCATCTTTGTATGCAAAATAAATAGGTTGGTGCCTGACATCTGAATCGCCAGGGATAGGGACGAGTGAGTCATGATATTGGCACTGTACGTGGTTTTGCATGCTTGATTCGCACCGCGACGCGCGCCATGAAACAAATTGAACCAGGATGATGTGCTTCACACTTTTGCCCATGAGCCGTCATGCAAGTCATGGAACCCATGTCTTCTTGTGGGATCTCTGCATGGGCTTGCAGCAGAAAATTGCTCGCCTCCAGGTCAAACGCAAGAGAGGGTTGTGAGGCAATATGCAACCCGATTTCCCTGGCCTAATAGATTCAATTTATCTTCAAGATCAAGAAGTTCAAGGATCGCGAGCTCAGAAGCTCAAAACACCAAATCTTCTCTTCCATGGGGCCGTGGGGCATTACCCTTCAGTTGAAGCAGTGGAGCCTTCCAAAGCCATCATTGTCAACCCTCGAGGCCGCCCAGAAACCAACACTTTGAAGAGATCCTCTCCCATATCCCACCATGCCGAGCCTATGCCTTCGGCTTTGCAGTCCACCTTGAAGTGCCCCGGAAGGTCCAGAAGAATGAAGAAACGATGCTAAAGACAGACATGTGAGATTGATAGACATAGACATTGAAGGATCAAAGAAACACCAAAGTACCATGGGTACCAAGAGAAGGGAGACATCAGGATACATGGCGAGATTCGCAAGCAAGTAACCTGAGTTCCCATAATGCCAATCAATATTGAGATTGTTTGTCGCCTACCCCCACCCACACAAACCAAATCTCAAATCGGCATTAAATCGGTCAAATGTCAACGCAGTCAATGCTCCTCTGCCATCCCAGTTGATGAAAAGAGTTCTGCCAGTTGTGATCTTCGACTTTTGAGTATGTATCTGATATGGGTATGAATTGACATGTAGTCGCTACAGAATAGAAGATATTCGAACGTCATGCTCTCAGAACCATTCACCGGATCATCACCTGGAAACCCATCTCCCAACGACCCACTGCCGCTCAAGATCCCAGGCACAGCCCTCGCGTACCTGCACTGGAACTCGGCCTGGAATTCCAAATCCATGTGGGGCCACTCAGAAACCAGTTCCAGGATGGGTTTTGAAAGGAGAAACTGATCCAACGCATATCCAACGCGATTTTGATGCAAGATATTAACAGAAAAAAATCACGAAACAGGGACAAACATGAACCCAACATGCACTGCGACATCAGGGGTGTTGAGGTGTGCATAGCCACGTCTCAACTTCTTCTTGGCGATTTTCCCATAGTTATCTGCAGCCGACTGCGCAAACACCACAATCGTATCCAATCGTCAGAATCAGAACTTCAGATGCTTTGGGAAAATCTGACGGGTCACAGGTCCCCTCGATGTCAATCCAAGCATCAATGTTCGTTTCTGTCCGCTGATGACACAACCATACACAACCCAAGTGGCAACAAAGCATACCAAACTCCAGGCCAAACATCCACAGCCCCGGTCGCCTCATCCACAACCTCCACGTGCCAAGCCTCTTTTAGAACCGAGTTCGCATGAACAGCAGTAGATCGAACTGGATCACACTGGATCTATCTTTCTTAAACTCTTCAAAAGCCTCTGTCATCCTCTGTCCAAGATTGTCCAAGCCAACGAAATGCAAAGGCAGAATTCGACAGCCGACAACCAGATCTTTTTCCACGCCAGGCAGCCTGTCANGCACCTCCTCGAACCAGCCATTCCTCAACCCCTCCTTTCGAAGGTTCTTCTGGTGCATCAGGATCCTTGGTTGGACAACGTTCCACATGGCAACCTTTTTGGCCAACACAACTCTGACCGGGGTGAAGGATTACAAAAATATTTAAGGCATCAAACAAATGTCCCCCTGGCCTTTGAAAAGCGAACATTTTTGTGTTATTTGCAGCGCTTTGGAAATGGAACCTCGCGCCCATAGGGACAGTGGACCTAGAAATTACGCATTCGCATGTTTTGTGAGCATTGTGGGAGCACTTTTTGTGAAACGTTAGTTTAGTGTTTGTTGGCGGTTTACTTCAGGTTGGCTCAAGGTTTTGTAGGGTTGGTTTAAAGTTTGAAGTTTATTTAGGTTTCGTTTCATTTAAGATTTTTTGGTTTTGGTTTCGTTTTCGGCTCGTTGAGGGTTTGCGTTTGGTTCGTTTAGGGTTGGTTTTTGGTTTGCTTAAAAGGTTTCCAGTGTTTATTTAGGGTTGGTCTCAGGGCTAGTTTAGGGTTGCTTCAGGATGGTTTAGGATTTGTGTAGGTGCTGTTAAAAGCCAAATCTAAAGTTTAAGGCTGGTTTAAGATTTAGGTTTGGTTTGTGTTGTTTTGTGTTTTTTGGGGTTGGCTTAGGGTTTCTTTAGGGTTGGCTTAGGGAGTATTTGGGGTTGGTTTAGGGTTTATGCAGGTGTTGTTTGAATTTTCCTTAGGGTCTGTTTAGGGGCTTATTCAGGGTTGGTTTAGGGTTAGTTGGTGCTGATTTAGGGTTGGTTTAAGTGTCGTTTAAGACTTGATTAGGGTGTGGTTTTTACACATTGTGTGTGTGTTTGAAAACGCTTGGTTTTCTTAAGATAACTTAAGCTTTGTTCAGAATTGGTTTGGGCACCAGAGTCACCAAAGAACGGAAGGAGGGACCAGGGGAGACCAAGGGACCAGGGGACTAAGGGACCAGGGGACCAAGGGATGAGAGAACCAAGGGACCAGGGGACCAAGGGACCAGAGGACTAGAGGAGCGGGAGATTCAAAAACCACAAGACTTGATGCGACTTGACAAAAAGCAAAACACTGCACCAGCGCAAGAAATATGAACAATTATATACAATTATACAATTATTCCCCACCTCCCAGGTGAAGGTTGTTAGATTTTATAAAAGCTCTCCGCGCCCAGCTTCTCCTTCTTCTTCCTCCTCCTCGCCAGCTCCAGATCGCAGTGGGCACTGCCGCGCCTCAACCGCGAGCCCCAGAGCCCAGTGGGCACTGCCGGACCTCAACCGCGAGCCCCAAATCCCAGTGACACTGCCGGACCGCAACCGCGAGCCCCAGAGCCCAGTGGGCACTGCCGGACCTCAACCGCGAGCCCCAGATCCCAGTGGGCACTGCCGGACCTCAACCGCGAGCCCCAGATCNCGAGCCCCAGAGCCCAGTGGGCACTGCCGGACCTCAACCGCGAGCCCCAGATCCCAGTGGGCACTGCCGGACCTCAACCGCGAGCCCCAGATCCCAGTGAACACTGCCGGACCTCAACCGCCAGATAGAATGCCGGAAAGAATGTCAGAAGATATGCCAGATAGAATGCCAGACTAGATGCCAGATAGAATGTCAGATAGAATGCCCGAAAAAATGTCAGAAGATATGCCAGATAGAATGCCAGACTAGATGCCAGATAGAATGTCAGATAGAATGCCAGAAAGAATGTCAAAAGATATGCCAGATAGAATGTCAGAAGGAATGTTAAACTAGATGCCAAATAGAATGTCAGTATATGTATGTATATGTCTGTATATGCCATGGTGGGGATCACTCGAAGTAAAATAATTCATTTTTCCCGAGAGCGTCTGAGCGAAGGGTTCTTCTAACAGTGAAGGTCTGTCATACATTTTCATATCTTCACATCTTCACATCCTCACATCTTCACATCTTCACATCCTCACATCTTCACATCTTCACATCTTCACATCTTTACATCTTCACATCTTCACATCTTCTCATCTTTACATCTTTACATCTTCACATCTTCACATCTTCACATCTTTACATCTTCACATCTTCACATCTTCTCATCTTCACATCTTCACATCCTCACATCTTCACATCTTCACATCTTCACATCTTCAAATCTTTACATCCTCACATCTTCACATCTTCACATCTTCTCTCTCTCTCTCTCTCTTTCTCTCTCTCCCCTTTCACTCTCTCCTTCTTCTTCTCTCTCTTTAGGCCGCGGGCAGTGCCGACGAGCCGTCACGAAACGTCAACCCTCTCGCACGAAANTTCTTCTTCTCTCTCTTTAGGCCGCGGGCAGTGCCGACGAGCCGTCACGAAACGTCAACCCTCTCGCACGAAACGAGGTTCGATCGTCAAAAACTGAGGGAAAATTGCGATTTCAACTGTGCTGGATGAACCCTTCCTGCACGAAACGAGGTTCGATCGTCAAAAACTGAGGGAAAATTGCGATTTCAACTGTGCCACGGCAACCCTTCACACACGAAACGGGGTTCGATCGTCAAAAACTGGGGGAAAATTGCGATTTCAACTGTGCCGAATGAACCCTTCCCGCACGAAACGAAGTTCGATCGTCAAAAACTGAGGTAAAATTGCGATTTCAACTGTGACGGATGAACCCTTCACGCACGAAACGAGGTCCGATCGTCAAAAACTGAGGAAAAATTGCGATTTCAACTGTGCCGAATGAACCCTTCCCGCACGAAACGAGGTTCGATCCTCAAAAACTGAGGGAAAATTGCGATTTCAACTGTGCCGGATGAACCCTTCACGCACGAAACGAGGTCCGATCATCAAAAACTGAGGTAAAATTGCGATTTCAACTGTGTGGAAAAGATCTGCGCGTGAAAGGAACTGTGTGTAACAGCGTCTGTGTGTAAAAGCGTCTGTGTGTAAAAGCGCTTGTGTGTAAAAGGGTCTGTGTGTAAAAGCGCCTGTGTGTAAAAGCACCTGTGTGTAAAAGGGTCTGTGTGTAAAAGCGTCTGTGTAAAAGGGTCTGTGTGTAAAAGCTTCTGTGTGTAAAAGCGTCTGTGTGTAAAAGGGTCTGTGTGTAAAAGCGTCTGTGTAAAAGGGTCTGTGTGTAAAAGCTTCTGTGTGTAAAAGCGTCTGTGTGTAAAAGGGTCTGTGTGTAAAAGCGTCTGTGTGTAAAAGCGCTTGTGTGTAAAAGCGTCTGTGTGTCAAAGGGTCTGTGTGTAAATTTGTTTGTGTGTAAAATGGCCTGTGTGTAAAAGGGTCCGTGTGTAAAAGCGTCTGTGTGTAAAAGGGTCTGTGTGTAAAAGCTTCTGTGTAAAAGGGTCTGTGTGCAAAAGCGTCTGTGTAAAAGCATCTGTGTGTAAAAGCACCTGTGTGTAAAAGCATCTGTGTGTAAAAGCGTCTGTGTGTAAAAGCGTCTGTGTGTAAAGGGTCTGTGTGTAAAAGGGTCTGTGTGTAAAAGCGCCTGTGTGTAAAAGCATCTGTGTGTAAAAGCGTCTGTGTGTAAAAGGGTCTGTGTGTAAAAGCATCTGTGTGTAAAAGCTTCTGTGTGTAAAAGTGTCTGTGTGTAAAAGCGTCTGTGTGTAAAAGCTTCTGTGTGTAAAAGCGTCTGTGTGTAAAAGTGTCT